>CM047524.1:3269725-3519725 GCA_026122265.1 Ammodytes dubius
TACATCAAATATACAACAACTGATGAAGAGGAAAAAAAAATTAAACATGCACACAGAGATGTAGAATAGCTGGAATTAAGATGAAATGGGTGAAAGTACAATATAGCCTAATTAAAACAGTTACAGGTAGAGTTTGGCAGATTTAAGATATGTCTAAATTGGTTTAAGGATATGAAGGTATTCATTAGGGCCCGAGCACCGAATGGTGCGAAGCCCTATTGAAACCGCCAGGATTTTTATTATTATTACGCGTTCTTCTTAGTGGTTTTTGGCACTTTTGACCCACTTCACGTCATGCAAAAGTTGAAAAACTCTGCGGGCAGGTTAGCCTGGCTCCGCCCGCCTACCTACTTCCGCTCAAATTTCATTTTCCCTTCAGTCTGGGGGTGCGGTGAATTTCTCAGTTTTCTCAGGAAAATCTACAGCCGTCTAATCAGCGAACAGAACGAGTGGCTGAGAACGATGACGTCGAAGTCGCGCTACAGTTTCAGTTGAATGCTGCATTCCTTTATACTCGGAACTTGGAGATTTCCGACTTTGTAGTTCCGAGTTCCGACCTGTCTGTGTTCCAGTGCATCTGCTCGCGAAAGTATGGACGCCTACAACCTTTCTCGTCCAAATAACTAAACTTTAGGCTCTAGCAAGTTACCGTCGCCAGGTACCGGTAGATCCATAGACCACAATATGTAGTGGTCGGAAATTTCCGAGTTCGATGTACAACTGGAACGCACCGTCAGAAGCCGGCTCATGACACACGTGACGACCAAACGTTATGCGATTGGTTGGCTAATCCAGAGTGGCACTGGGCAGATCCAATAGTTTTAAACTTCAACAGACACCCGCCTCCAAGTGAGTGAACGTTTCAGGCATGCAAACTCATAAGCCATGAAAAAGGTGAGAAGTCCGAAAACAAACACCGGTAGAGTTGTCTGGATGTTAATCTGCAGTGACAATCCGCCAACCGCGGCCGTTAACCAGCATGCGCATAAATCAATGCAAATGGCTGTAAAACAACGGTTGGCAAACTCTGTGAATTTATTTAAAAAGTGATTCACATTGAAAAAAAGGGACACTTGATGTTTGGGGCGGAGGGCTCGGCCATTATTAGGCTACCAGTTCAGACTGACCAGTCTAATGACCTATAATAACCATAAACACCTACAGTGCTTTTTACAGTAGGATATATAAGGAGACTGAGGTGGGAACCCTGTACCTTGTAGGGGGGTCCGGGGGAATGCTCCCCCGGAAGAAAGAAATGCAACCTTTTAAAGTAAAATTCATCTATCTGGTGCACTTTGAGAAGAAAACTGCATGCAACCAGGCTCAGGGGGGCCCTAAGCCAGAAATACTGATAGTAACTTTACATGTCGCATTGTCAAAGAGCTCAGTCACTGATGTCAATAACAGGGTCCAAAAAGGAATCACCTAAAATAAGGAAATAAATCATCATGGGCCCCTCAACTAGTAGGTGAAAAATAGAAAAGCAAGTGCAAAACTAAAGCATTATTAGCTCTGTCTTAGGGGCTTCATGAGGGGCCTTGAAGGCCCCTTCACACATACAGTAATAAGCTTTCTATGTGTAAATTCTATACTGTTCATAAAAAGTAGCTATCCACCCTTTATCTGTTGAATTGGGATAGGGAGGAGGGGGGGGGGGCCATTCTGGGCCCATTATCTCATAATCCGTATATATGAAGCAAATGCTTTTCACAATCTTGTTTTCTATTTTCGCGGGGAGCATTATTTATTTTAAAAAAAAAAGAAAAAAAAAAGTCACAAGGTTACAGCCTTATCCCAGTTATGAACCGGTTGGTTTCACATCGACCGGAGACAGCCATGGAGCCGGCAAGAGAGCAACGTGATGACGTCACTGTAAACGTGTGTACGTCGCCCGACGCCGCTGCTCTTGTGGCTAACGCTAAAGCTACCGCTAGCTTTTAACACAACAACAGCGGCAAATACGTCTTATTTTTACACGTGTTTGGCTCTCGCTTTGCTTTCTTAACCAAACAGGACCCATACAGCGTATTCTCGCCGGTCAATTTGATCGCTATGTTCGGTAATTATGTTATATTTACGTCTCGTAGTAGCGGTGTTTTTAAATATGGCGGGCATGAGCTTTGAGTTGGTCTGGTTGGTCAGGATAATCCCTCCCCCGGCCGCTGGCGCAAGCGGTTCTTCTCAAACCCTGCTCAGTCCTGGGGTTTGAGTTGAACCGGTTTTTACGGCCCGGAGCAGGCTTTCTGGCGGTGTGAAACAAAAACACTGGCTCTAACTCCGAACTAGCCCAGAACTAGTGCCGATTTTGCGGCGGTGTGAAAGGCCTACAAGTGAGTGAACGTTTGCCAATTACAGCACTTTCAGACCTTCTGTACAAATGAAATGAAGTACGATGGTCTGGTTGGACCAGGCTAATACCTAGCTGCACAAAATTTGATACCCAAATGTATCTTTGCAGGCCCCACAAAAAAGCGCATCATTCGCCAAAACACATCAAAATCAGACCTCATGAACCCTTTAATTCAGTGGTTCCCAACCGGGGGTCCGCGCCCCCATGCAGGGGCGCCAGAGACCGCAAGTGGGGCGCACACGTTTGTCTGGGCTGAGGTTGTGACTTGGGAAAAAAATAAAAATTGCACATTAAATTTATAAAACCCCAATAACATCCAATTGGATAATCCAAACAATGTTTAATGCTAATTAAAACATATTATTGGTCCACATTTAAATTCATTATTATATGACCTCTGAACTTGCGTAAGCAACCTTCCGGTCAGCTTGTGGGTGGCGGGCAATGCTGATTGTTTCCCTGCGGTCAGCCTCACTTTACACAGAACATTTTTTTTTCTGTGAAATGTAAATGTACAGATGGTTCGTCTGTACCAAAGATGAAAACAAAGCAATATCTTGAGAAATACATCGATTTTGGTTTTATTGAAGGACAGGACAGTTTTCGGCCAAGATGCGTCATTTGTGGCGAGAAGCTAGCTAATCAAAGCTTGAAACCATGCAAACTGAAACGACACCAGGAGACCAAACACCCCGAGACTATTGGTGAAAGTCGAGACTATTTTGAGAGAAAGAAGCAATTGGCACTATCAAGAAGATCCACGGACATCAGAAAAGCTTTTGAAAAGCAGGTACTGATTTACACAGAGCCACGGAGGCGTCATTTGACTGTTCACTGTTAATTGCGAAGGCTAAAAAGCCGCACAATATTGGAGAGCAGCTAATCAAACCCGCCCTCCTGTAAATTGTAGAGAGGATGTGTGGACCGCAAGTAGTTGATTAAGTGAAAACTGTCCCACTCTCGGACAACACTGTGAAAGACAGAATTGATCAAATGGCTGCAGATTGCCAAAACCAGCTGCACGAGAAGCTGAGGAATGCTAACTTTGCCATTCAGCTGGACGAAACAACAACCGTGCCAGACAAGGCCGTTCTCATTGTTTATGTGCAGTATATTAATGGCGAGGACTTGAAACAAGACATTCTTATCTTAGTCTACAAATCTATCAACGACAACAACCGGCCAGGATATATTTCTGGCTGTGGACTCATATCTCTCATCCAACAATCTGCCCTACGAACCTGGTTGCATGTTGCACTGATGGAGCCGCAGCAATGATGGGCAAAAACAAGGGGTTTAACAGCCGCCTGAAGGAAAAAGTCGGCAAGCACTGTCGAGTAAAAAAACTTTCCGAAGACCTCAGTAACACCCTGTCAACTGTTGTTAAAGTTGTAAACTTTATTAAAGCTTGCCCAACAAACAAGAGATTTTTTGCCCAGCTGTGCGAGGATGAAGCGCATCAAACACGTCTGCTACACACGGAGGTGCGCTGGCTGTCGCGTGGACAAGTGCTTGTGCGTTTTATGGAACTGCAAGAAAAAATTAAGGAATTCTTACAAGATCACAATCGACCACTGTGTGAACAGCTGACTGATGCGTTTTGGATTGAAACGGCGTACCTGGCGGACACGTTCACGCTCTACAATGAGACGAACAAGCGAATGCAGGGACCTGAATCAAACGTCATGCAGTGCAAAGACGCCCTGGACGCTTTTTCGCGCAAACTGGATTACAGAGTTTAAAAAATGTCAAACGGGGAATTACATCACTTTCCACTGCTGCTGAAACAGTCTGCTGGCACTGTGTGTGCGTCTTTACGCACCGAGTTTACCCGGCACCTGGGGCCTATTTCAGGTAGCTGGTTTTACATACTCTGGGTTGACGAGCAACTCTGGGTTTTCGGTTTCAGAACAGTGGATCAGCGTTGGGTTAATCAACTCTGAGCGTGTTCACTCTGGTTGGAGCGTGTGCATAAAAGCCATCGTCAATGGATCGCTGATAACATGATTCACCATGGAAACAGAAGAAACAAATGCTTGATCCTCCCACTTCTCCACTTCTCAAAAAAGAAAAAAAAGAAAACTTCTCCGCTCCTCCCACTGGAGTAAGAAATATTAACGAATGAGCTTATGGAGAAGAATGAACGGGGATATTGTCTCATAACTCTGATCTAATCACTTCGGCAATTCAGAAAAAAACGGTGCAAAAGTTTTTTGTCAAGAGCATCGTTGCTTCCGTATGAGAAGCAAGTCTATTTTAAGAATTAAGTTACGCATATCAGCAGCAACAAAATTATTAAGCTGCACAGCATTGCTGACAGTGTTTTATATTCGCTGTAGCCTATTATGTAGGCAAGCTATAATAGGCCTACTTAACTGTGCAGTAAACAGACTGTCGCTTCTTTTAAATGGGGAGTGAAAGATATTAACGTTTGACACATAAGGTGACAGTTTCCATTGTAGATCCTGATTGTTTTATTACCAGATCCATTGTCCTCTAGTGATCACAGTTTAAATTATTATATTATTTCTATATTCATATTGGGCTATTGAACGAGGCTTGTCTGTGACTTTGGGATGACACAAGGGAACAGTAACGATCGCGTGCAGCCGCAGAATTACATTTCAACCTGACATAAATAGCCTATGTTCAGTGGCACAGATGTTAAAAAACTCCTGATAATGATAAAAATAAATAACGAGATACATACAATACAATAGGTTTATTAATCTGAATGTAGAGCATGTCACGATGTGTAAGGTGGCTGCATATATGAACGGACCGAGGACTGAGAACAAGGCTACTGATCAGATAAATGATCGATCAAACGTAAAATCATCAGTACATGATAAAAACATCCCGATGGAGATTTCTGTGGAGTGATTTTGCTTTTAACTGTACAGGGACGCGTTGTAACAGTGACTCTTTCTTCATTCGGAGCTGCAGCGTAAAGTGAAAACAAACTCAGGGTAGGTCTAACCACCTCGCGAGCAGGTTAGACCCACGGCGTATGTTGCCGCAGTAACTGACTCTCGGTTGCGCTGAACCTGCTACCTGAAACGGAAAACCCAGAGTTTCGACCCACTCAGAGCCAACAAACTCTGGGTTGCCTCAAAACCAGCTACCTGAAATAGGCCCCTGAACCTGCTCCGCGAGGAGATTAAAAGCCGCTTCGCAGACATCAGTGAGTACTTATCAAAGGAAGCGTGGGTAGTGGACCCCTACACTTTCACCCTCAAGGATGTGGAATACCTCGGCTGTGATTCGATGAGCTTTGTGATCTTCAGGCTGATTCTGTGGCAAAAAAATATTTACAGGAGAACGGATTCAAAAAGTTTTGGATTGTCAAAGGACAAGCTGTTGCTCCCAGACTGGCCAAACACACAGCAAGGAGGGTTATTCTGCCATTCAGCACTACATACCTGTCTGAGACAGCATTCAGTGCCCTTGTGATAATAAAAACAAAAGCCAGAAACAGACTTGATGTCCACCAGGGGCCTATTTCAGGTAGCTGGTTTTGAGGCAACCCAGAGTTTGTTGGCTCTGAGTGGGTCGAAACTCTGGGTTTTCCGTTTCAGGTAGCAGGTTCAGCGCAACCGAGAGTCAGTTACTGCGGCAACATACGCCGTGGGTCTAACCTGCTGGATAGGTGGTTAGACCTACCCTGAGTTTGTTTTCACTTTACGCTGCAGCTCCGAATGAAGAAAGAGTCACTGTTACAACGCGTCCCTGTACAGTTTAAAGCAAAATCACTCCACAGAAATCTCCATCGGGATGTTTTTATCATGTACTGATGATTTTACGTTTGATCGATCATTTATCTGATCAGTAGCCTTGTTCTCAGTCCTCGGTCCGTTCATATATGCGGCCACCTTACACATCGTGACATGCTCTACATTCAGATTAATAAACCTATTGTATTGTATGTATCTCGTTATTTATTTTTATCATTATCAGGAGTTTTTTAACATCTGTGCCACTGAACATAGGCTAATTATGTCAGGTTGAAATGTAATTCTGCGGCTGCACGCGATCGTTACTGTTCCCTTGTGTCATCCCAAAGTCACAGACAAGCAGAGCCGGCCCGAGGCATAAGCGAACTAAGCGGCCGCTTAGGGCCCCCGACTGCCCTGGGGGCCCCCTCCAAAAAAAAAAAAATTTTTTTTAGTTTGTGTGTTTGATATTAATATCATATTGTGCAAATGTCAGTTATCATACAAAAAAAGGAATACAATGTTTTGGTCAAGATAATTAATAGCCTAAAAATGTAATCAGTTCATCTGGGAGGAAATCCGAAATTATCTGATCATGTCACGTTCACATCCGTGCACAGTGTGTATTGAGTTTTATTAAAAACAATTGGAAATGGGGCTGCCCTCAGTTGCCCATGCACTGTGTATAGTCTATAGCCTATTTCAGCCTCGTCTGTGGAAAAAAAGATACAGTAGCTGGACAACAGAGTTCTTCTGCTTCGTTCCTCTCACTGCATTTAAATGCATTCACTATAATACAGAGAAATATGTCCCGTAAAAGAAAAAGAGCTCCAAGCCCAACCCAGAGGACCCTGCATAACATTTAATTTTATATTAATATTTTTATGGAAAATCCATGTGTCCTTCAATAGCTTCTAATTCATCTGACCCAGTGTCTCCAAATTATTTGTTCACACAAAATTTCTCAGATTTAGCCTCTTAATTTTCCTCTCAAAGTGCACCAGATTCATGCATTTCACTTTAAAAAGGTTAAAAAAATCTCCCGGGGGGCATACCCCCGGACCCCCCTAGGAGGGTCTGAATCTCGGCTTTCTAATACTGTCGCACAGCCACACAGTGGAGGCACTAGCGGAAAACATTGGGTGTGTGAATGATATTTAACAAACATCTATGGTTTCAGCAGCGCTAACATTGGAGGGGGCCCCCTAATCATATTTCGCTTAGGGCCCCCTGAAGGCTTGGGCCGGCTCTGCAGACAAGCCTTGTTCAATAGCCCAATATGAATATAGAAATAATATAATAATTTAAACTGTGATCACTAGAGGACAATGGATCTGGTAATAAAACAATCAGGATCTACAATGGAAACTGTCACCTTATGTGTCAAACGTTAATATCTTTCACTCCCCATTTAAAAGAAGCGACAGTCTGTTTACTGCACAGTTAAGTAGGCCT
This sequence comes from Ammodytes dubius, assembly GCA_026122265.1. Taxonomy (NCBI): domain Eukaryota; kingdom Metazoa; phylum Chordata; class Actinopteri; order Uranoscopiformes; family Ammodytidae; genus Ammodytes; species Ammodytes dubius. The sequence goes on from CM047524.1 coordinate 3,277,244, forward strand.
ATTATAGCTTGCCTACATAATAGGCTACAGCGAATATAAAACACTGTCAGCAATGCTGTGCAGCTTAATAATTTTGTTGCTGCTGATATGCGTAACTTAATTCTTAAAATAGACTTGCTTCTCATACGGAAGCAACGATGCTCTTGACAAAAAACTTTTGCACCGTTTTTTTCTGAATTGCCGAAGTGATTAGATCAGAGTTATGAGACAATATCCCCGTTCATTCTTCTCCATAAGCTCATTCGTTAATATTTCTCTATTTCTTTCTTTTTTTTCTTTTTTGAGAAGTGGAGAAGTGGGAGGATCAAGCATTTGTTTCTTCTGTTTCCATGGTGAATCATGTTATCAGCGATCCATTGACGATGGCTTTTATGCACACGCTCCAACCAGAGTGAACACGCTCAGAGTTGATTAACCCAACGCTGATCCACTGTTCTGAAACCGAAAACCCAGAGTTGCTCGTCAACCCTGCGCTCTGAGTTTACCAACTCAGAGCGCAGGATTAAACCCAGAGTATGTAAAACCAGCTACCTGAAATAGGCCCCAGGACTTTAGACTGGCTGTCTCAACCATCACACCTGACATCGCATCCCTGGTCAAAGGTATGCAAGTCCAAGGTAGCCATTAGTTTATGAATGAATTAACTGGCACAGAGTAAAAAAACTTAAGGAATAACTTGTTTACTGTTATTGATGTTTACTGTTCTTGTATAAGCCAAAGTGCTTAAACACTACTGAAAGTATATGTATATTCCCTATGTAAGAAGGTGTGTGTGTCCACTCACCTGTCAGTTGTTAAAGGAAAAGAGATAGTTAAATGTCCTTGCAGTTATAATTTCTGTTCATATTTTTATACACTTTGTGTGTGTGTGTGTGTGTGTGTGTGTGTGTGTGTGTGTGTGTGTGTGTGTGTGTGTTGTGTGTGTGTGTGTGTGTCTGTGTGTGAGTGAGAGTGAGAGACATCTAGTACAAATAAATCCATGTGTCTATATACAGTGTAAAAGCAGGAGAATGGGGGCAGGACCTGATAAGCCTTGGCTTCTTCCGTCTCCCTTCGGACAACACAAAGTATGATGTATGAATATTTGCAAGAGAAAATTGTGTATTGTGTGGAATTGTCCGAAAGAATAATAAATAAAAAAATAAAATAAATAAAGAATAAGAACAAAAGCCAACAACTGCTGTTTATTTTTGCAAATAAAAGTTTGTAATTAATCACTCTATTCTTTGATTGTGTGTATGTGGGTCGGAGTTAGGGTTGGGGTAGTATTCGCCCAAAAAATAGGAAGTTGGCCTAACTCCACCATACTCTCTCATCTTCTCCAAATTTGTTATGGTTATTGAGACCCAAGGCCTGAGGAAGCCCAAACACTAATATTCATAGAAAGTGAGAGCGTCACCTGCTGTACAAAGTAAATATTGCATGTTGGTTATTTACCTGCTTGTCCTACAAACACATCAAACTCAAAGCAGCTCAGGGAGGTGCAAAGACAGCCACCATGATAACATGGGAAGCTGGTTCCATCGGCCAAAACGCCTTCGCTGTAACTTGGCGTCTTCGAAGTAGCTTTAACTCCACTATACTCAGACTGATCATCTCAACATTTGATATGGCTATTGAGACCCAAGGACTGAGGAAGCCCACACACTAATATTCGGAGAAAGTTAGAGCACCAACTGCTGGGTCAAGTCAATATTGCATGTTGATTATTTACCTACAAGTATACCCACTTGATCAAATCAACCTTAAAGCTGCTCAGGGAGGTCTAGAGAACATGATAACACGGGAAGCTTGTTCGATCAGCCCAATGGCCTTTCTTAAAATCTCAGCGTCATCGCGACGAAACAGGAAGTCGCCATAACTTCGCTCTGCACGGTCCCACTTGCTCCAAACTTCCCCGCCTCCCGCCGGGGATGAGAATTGCTGCGCGGCGCGCTCCAAAGAGGAGACAGCGGCGCGCTCTGTCAAGCAGCTTCGCCCGGGGGACCGAGGCCGGCCGGGAGGGCGTCCAGCGCTGTAGTGCGGGGGCCCGGTCATCACTGCTCGCAGTTTTAATTTTAATTTGTTGCTGTAAGTTGTTCGAGGAGTCAGGGGCACTGAAGCTAAAAGCGGTCTTTCCAAGCTCAGACCAGGCTTGTGGGACATAAAGCATGAGCATGTCAGTAGAGCGGGTCTGATAAAGCCTATCTGAAATTTGCAGCATTAAAGTCAAATAATTGGGTAGCTTCCCGGTCAGGGCTTTATAAATAAAATTGTCACGTCCTTCTTTCAGAGAGGACCACCCAACCTTTCCATATAAAACACAGTGGTGTGTGTCATAAGCATCTCCTGTGATGAACCTTAAAGCAGAGTGAAAAACAGAGTGCAGGGGCCTCATTAATAAAGCTTTGCGTGGGATTCTCGTGGAAGCTGGCGTACGGAAGAAATGTAGGATGTACGTGCGAACAAAAATATTCGGATTAATAAAACAGTGCAGTGCGCACTCACGTCCTACGCCTGTTTCCCTTCATATATCACAATCAACTCTAAATATGGCGCAGCCTTTGCGGGCTTCACGTAACGCCCATATTTACAGTTATTGACACGCCCAAATTAATATAATTTACTGAGTGCATGAAGGCGGTAGTGGCAATCGCCAACTGAAAGGGAAATGGAAAAATAGACTCCACACGGTGTGGATCACTGCGGTCACGCCGAAGTACCCGTTGGAGAAGTGGCGACCAAGGAAAATATAGTTTGGTGGCACAGTGTGGGCGTAAAGGCGTCAGAGTGCAGCCTGTGGCGATCTCTGTGAACGCTGTGGCCAAAATAAAAAGAAGCGATATGACATAAAAGCGGACGCAAAAAGGTGCATATCCTCACACAGCAGTGTTTGTGCCACGAGCGGGGAACACTGAGACCCCCCATGAGATACAGAATCGGAAAATATCTCCCAGGGCAGTGACGGGCGGCGGAAGGTTAATAATGCACTTCACAGCCCCTTTCAAAACACAGTTACGACGTGCATAAAGAAAAAACACATATATAAAACGGACTAAAAGCCATGAAAAATTAGTACAATATGTGATGTACAGTAGGCTTACATCACATGTAATATGAATTACGGTGTAAACCACATCACCGTAATTCATATTTGTATGAAACTGTGCACTCCTGTCTGCCTGAATGAGGCATCGAGAACAGCGTCAGTGTAAAACTAATAGGCTGTATTCCATCTCAATATAGCCTAATCAGAATAAATTCAATAACATGCAGATAGGTTATTGTTTAATAACTGCAGAGCATATTCAAACGTTGTTTTTTTTGCACTCATATCTCCGTTTGTAGGCTATTTAAGATCCTAATTCGTTAGGAGAATGGACTTCCTGGTTAATTCAGTGAATGTGCGGCTGTGCTTTAGCCGATAAACCAAGTTAGCGCCGTATAGCAGTAGTTAACTCATCCGGTTGGCTAGCGCCTCATATTCATATTATGAACCCAAACATGACGGCTATGTCCGGGGAACTTTCACAACAAGTACAGCGAAGCACCGGTGTTGATCTACGCCAGCCACGGTCCCCTGTCACAGCCAGGTTGCCTTTATTTTGTGCCGCCGTGCACCGATGCTGCTGTAACTGTGTTTGTTATGTAACTGCCGTGAATATGCAATGCTGTTTTAATGCTAGGCTATTTGTGGTGTTCAGTTTGTCTTTTGGCACAGTTGTTGGCCGTGTTGTTGTTGTTTTAGTGTGGACATGCACGCTGTTGTGTCGGGTTGGGTCTGATAGCAGCCATGGTTGATTAGGGGAAATACAATATCGGGAGGGAGACTAGGCACGTTACGCGAGTAGAACCATTTTTGACACAAAATGATCAAGCAAAAATTTAGCTGCGTTACGCGCGTAAAGCGTGTAGTGTGTTTGCACCTTTAGACATGAATATGATGCATGCCAGTAAACCACATCACCGTAATCAAGGGAAGAAATTAACACTGCCTCAATAATCCTTTTCCTACTAAATAAAGGGAAGGTGGTTTAGTTTCTATAAAAATAGCAAATTCTTTGTTGCAGACGACATTTTTTTATGTGAAAATTAAAAGTGAGTATCAAGATTCAGATGCTGAGATATTTATATGTGTGACTCTTTCAATGAAAGATCCATTCTTTGTAAAAAAAATATTGAAATCATTAAAATTTGAGAACAAGTTCTGAGACAGTGAGGTCTACTAGCCCAGAACCCCACTTATAATGTGTCCCATCCCAACCCAATGTTTAATCAAAACTTATGTCCTTGAAATTCATGAATTAATTTTATTTTAATTTTAATACAAGGATACTTTGTACAAATCTAAAATATGATTTGCTTTTCTAGTTTGTTTAAATAGCTTAATTCTAATAAAATTATTTTAAATTAAAGTATTTTTTCATGGTTATCTATTGCTTATTTTAACCAGGACTGCTTTGATAGCGCTGCACCTCGGCCCATTTACAGAACGCCCCCTAAGAAAATAGTTCCAACGTCCCTGTTTGTAGCTTTCTGTTTTGAATTGACTCCTTAAAGGCAGACTATGCAACATTTTAATAAAAAGATAAATGATAAAGTCACACAAAAATAATTCCCTCTCAATGATCACTTCTGTCAAGAACCGGCCCTCCCTATAAGCTAATAATATTGAATTTAATGCATTTCTATTGTTTTTGCTATTTAAGATAAAAAATGTGCCATCCATTAAGGGCCATTGTACGGCACACAGAATTCCATTAACACCACACTTTTTGACCCTGCTGCCAATAGATGAGAGAAACTGATTGTTTTTATTATTCTTTTGGTTCCTTGCACTAATGTCTTGACATTTTTTTATGTTTTCTACTAGTTTTTGCTAAATTCACACATATGCCAGTGTTTCAACTACAGGTTAACATGTCATTTTGCACTCCCCTGCTACTAATACCCCTTTCACACCAAAAAGAACGAAGAGCTGGTTCAGCCTTATACCTTATATAGCCTTGTTTCACACTGACCAGAGCCAGCCATGGAGCCGGCAAGAGAGCAACGTCATGACGTCACTGTTAACATGTGGACGTCGCCCGACGTCGCTGCTCTTGTGGCTAACGCTATAAAGCTAGCCCTAGCTTTAAGCACAACAACAGCGGCGAATACGTCTTATTTTTACACGTGTTGCCTCTCGCTTTGCTCTGTTAACCAAACAGGACACATACAGCGTATTTTTGCTGATCGATTTGATTGCTACGTTCGGTAATTATTATATGGTGTTTTTAATATGGCGGGCATGAGGTTTGAGTTGGTCTGGTTGGTTCAGGATAATCCCTCCCCCGGCCGCTGGCGCAGGCAGTTCTCATTTCTAGCCCACGCTCAATCCTGGGGTTGGGATTGAAAACGGTTTTTTACAGCCCGGAGCCGGCTCTCTGGCGGTGTGAAACCAAAAAACATGGCTCTTGGCGGATAGATGGTTCGAATTCTAAAAATTCTTAGGAAAGAGCCTCGATGCATCCTTTAACCTCCTTTAGCATAGGTTACTCCTGACCAACCTTTACAAAAGTAAAAGTAGATAGTATCCCATAATCCTATTAACGGCGGCAAGATTTAAACCAACGAGCCACCGACAGAGTTTACCGACTCTACACGAATACGAATGAGAGACGCGGTAAAACCGGGTAAAACAGAAGAGAGGAGAAGTGAAGAGAGGAAGATTTAACTCGACTGAAACAAAATACCCCCCTCCCCAATAAAGATAATAAAGAACTCAGAAAGACCAACATCATAATAGTAATTTTTGTAGCACATAATTTACACCATAATAAAATAAAATGCCAACTTCACATGTAATGAAGACTAGGCTACTGGGGGCAGTTAATTTCAACATCAACATAAGTGTAGCCTCTTTCACATGTGAATTGGTATTCAAGTGGCCTTAAAGAGCAACGTGCAGGTTAGAGACCCCAGTTAAACAACATATAGGACAAACATTCAACTACTCGATTTAAAAAAAAATATTAAAAAATATACATCACAGTGGCCTCTGGAGCTATTTTTGTGCGAGAATTCTTCTTCTGCTTCTAAAAAAAATTTAGAAGGCCGTGACGTCACGTGAGGGACTGCGGTCCATTCGAACAATAGAAATTAATGCGTTTTAGTGCTATTTTGGACACTTGTAAAAATATATTCATGTGGATATGACGGGACACACACTTAGAATTGTGATCCTGTAGATGTTTAAGAGACCAGGACATGTCAAGGATCAGAAAATAAAACGAAATAATAACAGAAATATGGACGGGAGTGATGGCATGTTTACAGGCTGACTATGACTGAGCGTTAGCTAAGGATATGCTGTGTCCACATCGCAGCCAGACTATCACAAGCCTACACTGCGATCACGTTGTAAATGTTTGCTATTGTTTCAGCAGTAAGTTAACTAGTGTTGTGTTGGTTATCTAGCACTGACAGGAGTAGCCTATTAACACCTATGAAACTAACCAAGTCTCGGACTAATTGTAACTCCACATGCTGCTGCTCTAACGTTACCGCACGGAGAGAGCGGGTGGGCGAGCGAGAGAAAGAGAGCGAGTGATTTATCCGACTTTTTCTACAATAGGAATAAAAGCATTGAGGATCAAATTAAAGTATTGCTGACGAGTATTCAGCATACGCTAATACAACATATATAGTAATGGTAATGTAAATGACTTGTATAGCGCTTATCTCGTTTTTCACGACTAGGCGCTTTAACATTGTTTTTGACACTTCACCCAGTCAACACACATTATACCGATAGCAGCGCTACCACGCAGGTAGCTTAGTAGTAGCTATATGAGCTGAGTATTCAGTGTAGCCATCTAAATCATTGCTTAGAAATCATACACTTGGTCTTTTAAATGTAAAGTTAGCTTAATCAATAAACTTGTGAACAATAAAGTGAATAAGTACTCTACTCTACTATAGGCAATAGAAAAGTAAAAAGGACACATTAAAACTGAATTTGAATAATTGTTTCTCCATTTCACATTTTCCATGTGATATTATCACTAGGCCCTACTTGTGTCAGAAAATTATAATTAGATTATCAGGTTTAACTAGTGTGCCTATCCCCAGACAGTTCTGCTATAGCCTACATCTTACCTCATGTGTTGTGTCCAGAAGAACAGGGTATAAAGCTCATATAACCTCATTTCAGTGATGACTTTAATTAATCACAATCACAAAGTGTCACACCATAACATTTTATGCAGTTAAGAACATGTTAATTCAGATCACGTGCTGCATCAATAAGTAGGTCTGCATACTGCTAAAGCAAGACTAATAAATGTCCTATATCAATTATATTTACGATTTGCAGTTATCACATCAAAGCACAATCAGTATAAATGTTTAGTAAGAGCTTACCGGACCAACAAATCACAAGATTGGGACTTTTTAAAATATTTGTGGAATTACGTTATACGTATACGTATGGTCACAATGAAAAATATAAATCAACCAGTTTAAAACTAGAATGCACTCACAATTGCATACCTCCAAGTAAAGTTGTGTATAGTGTTATTGTATTAAGAGAAAATGATCAAAATATCCACAATGCTCTGGCATGTGCCGGAACAAGACTTTATAAAACAAAACATAAAACTTGTAACTTAGTCCTTGGTCTGTAGCCCAATTGTTTACCATATTTAATCAAAATCTCCCTTCGCTTTTTAATATATCTAACAAATAAACATGACTGAGTATGTCACCTCATTTACTGCGATCAATATGATTATAAATTGAGTATGATCTGACTTTGTCTAGATTTATAATAATCACAATCTAAATACTAAAAGCAAATTGTGTGCTTGAGTGAAGCTGTGACTGCCAGGTGAGTTCCACGCTGCTCCATCTTCAGAGATCTTCTACCATGATGAAGAAAGGCAGCAGGAGCAGTGAAGTCTTCAGTTATCTGGAGTGTCCTTCCCTCAGCAATGCATACACTGGGGACGGAAACAATTGTTAGATCCCATTAGTGATATTATAGTAAACACATGACAGATAATAGTTAAAGACGGACTGTAGCTGCTCACTGTACAATGGCTTCTCCCTGACGGGGTGGAAATCCCAGACACTTGTGCAGGACAGCCTAGATGAGTCTGTGGAAAAGCAGATTGTGCCGTTCAGATGTTGAAATGCCAAAAGACCAGACAACATATTAACATTTGTAAACCATATTTTTGTGTGCCATAGCCATTAAAATTAAGGATTATAAAATTACAATATACATGTAGGTTCGAGTTGATTAAGAACACAAAGCTAAAACTAATTATGACAGCCCTGCAATTCATCCTCTTCATGGGGGTTATCACGTCATTAGTGTCTTTTAAAATTTGTTTTTTTTCGGGCTGGGAAAAACAGATATAAAATATATTTATACACGAAGGAGCTGCACAATTTAAAATTGTTCCTTTGCATAAATGGGACGTCTTTTACTTGTTTTTATTCAAAACAATAACATGTCTGTTGACGTTGAGACGGTGCTGAGCAAATACGTGCTCACATATAATTTAAATTTGGACCTTCATTTGTCCACTACTTAGACAGACAATGCTCTTTTAGGCTCGACACATGCTAACAATTACATCTGGTGTAAAACAGCTAGTTTGTATGAAGGTGCCGATGTGCCAGAAAAGCAGACAGCCACGGAGTAGCGGGTCTTGATTATTATTTTTGCATCAAGACACCAGTAATCAGCTGACTCATATTTCCCCGGCTAGCGCCAGTATTATTTTAACTGATTAACGGAAGGATTCATTTGTCAGCCTTCTTATTTGAGGTTAACAGTTCATTATTAAAATCCTCAAACGTGACCAAATGCCTTATAAAACGGCACATCCTTAGTTTAAAAGAAGACGCTAGCGAACATTAGCTGTTATGACCATGGGTTATGACTTGTTAGCTAGTGGATATACTGCCTGCAATAAATTATAACCACACGTTGCTTCTCATCATTGAAATTATTATGCCGACTAACTTTAGAAGTTTAAAAATATTAGCAAACAAGACTTACAGGTCATAGTTTCCGTGGTATGAATCTCTGATGGCTCCGTCCGTGTCCTGTAGGCTCTAGCTAGAACCTAGGTCTGTGTCCGACCGTGTGTCCGTGACCGTCAGTCCAGAAACTGCTGCGGCTCCGGAAAAAAAAATTGTGAAGCAGCTCAGCTGTTTATTAAACCACCGCAGGTCCTGGTGGTGTATGGGTATCTCCTCCTCAACTTTACCGTGTCGCACAATAAGCCTCCTGTCCAGTCTAAAATGATCGGGAAACCACCGTGTGTTTCGTGAGGGAGGGAGGGGGCTGCGGCAGTGATGTAGTTCCGTCTCTTCACGTCTAAACACACCCGGTGGCTCAAAGCTAGCTAGCGCGGCTTATTTACTGTTACAGACACCGTGGACTACTTTTCCTCAAAGGCTGGAGTACACAATACTTCTCCATTACTTTAAAATATACTAGGTAAAACTACAGAACAAAAAGGAACACACTAAATGACAACAGTTCAATTCACTACTACCTACTGTGCATTAGGTTGAGGCTGTTAGGTTCGGTCAGGTTCTCACGAGTCCCTCCCGTGACGTATTCGAATGCTGTGAACTTTTTAGCAGCGTAGCTCAAAAACGCCACTTGTCTCTCTAGGCGGCTGCATATATGGAAAAAAACACCTAACCCTAAAAAAATTCTAACAAAAGGTTTTTCAGCTCTTTTATGTAGTACTAGGTGTCCTTAATAACATACTAAAAGTCTACCAAAATTTGACCACTAGAAATGTGTCATTTTCAAGATGGACATTGTTTTAGTTTTAAGCTTTTTTTCAACCTCTTTCTAAATTTATAATGGGATCCGGATGGGACGGAATGTTCAGAGGCAGAGTGAGGGAACCAACTGTTACAGTGTAGAACTGTCGTAAAAATACACCAAAACCTATGACATAACTGCCTCTCACTCCTACAAATTAAACCCTACATGGATAATTTTTACATCAAAATGTAGGACATATTCTGCTGGTGCATAGATGTGACTCCTGAAGCAATCAGACCTACACAATGGGAGGTCTGGCCTTCCAAGCTAAATGGTGTCCAACCAACTGCCGCCTTGATAACTGAGACATGACATTTCTGGAGAAAGGCAGACTGTACCACACCTTTAAAATGCTCTGGTTCTCATATTCTTCACATTACAGACATAATCTTCACACTGTGTCTTCATCAGATTCTTCTGGTTCTAACAATAAAATAATTTTGTCAGTTAGACTCACGGTCCGTCAGTTAGAGGCAGCGGTTTGAGTGAAGTTTCGGATGAAATGACCTCCCTGAGGCCTCTAAAAGGTGGGATTTCTGCCTGATCACAGACCCTCAATAAGACATACACTCACCTTGGTGACTCACTCTGCCCATTAAAGGGCAATTTCACTTTTTTTTCTAGATTTTTCTTCTTTTTTTCCGCTTTATTAGACAGTTTGGAGAGACAAAGTTGAAATGGGGTAAACACTCTGCCCTTTGAAGGCCTATTTCACACATGAACATTTTTTTCATGTCTTTCAATAATAATTGTATCTAGAAATGTTTAAATATTCCACATTGTTTCAATTAGAGTTCAACAATTCCCTACCGTTCATACTTCAGACTATTTCTAACTTTTCCACATCTTCATACTCCTTTAGCTGATTCATATACATTCTCTCTCTAGGTCGTCCTCAGACGAGCCCTCCATCAAGCCATCAATGTACTTTAGCTCCAAGTCTATTCAATTACTATTTCACAGTTTGAAGTTTTTTATCCATGTCTTTCAACGTATTCATAATTTCAGAAATAAATATTATTCAAACCTCTATATATTCAACTTTTCAACTCCTTTTAAACTCCTTTTATACAATTATGACCTTCATAAACTTTTTCAAATCTTCATACTCAGCTATCCAGTTTAGCGTAAGCTGTTTCAGCATTCACACACATTTTCAGCAGGAAATGCATTTTCTATGACCATCTTTAGTCCCCTAAAAACATAGTCTTAATGCTTGGAGGTTTCCATACTTTTATGAACCTACTTGGTGCAATAGGCACACTGATGGAAGGCACAGGACTGAGGGACATTATGTAAGTTGTCTATGGATCAAATGCCGTCCAGCACATGATGACTGGAAAGTCAGTGCAAAGAGCTTTTCGTGGACATTTGCTGGTGGACAGATGTCTTAATCACCTAGTTGTGTCAGAGCTGCAGGAGGATGACTCACAGTTTGAGTCATTGGTGAACCAAGCTGAAGAGATGTACTCATCCATGGTAACGAAAGAAACAACTTTGGAGAGTGCTGCAGCATCAGATATGCTAAACCAAATCAAGGAAAAGGTGGACACGAAGAGGGCAGACCTTAGCACAAGGTCAAAAACCAGCCGGCTGTGGGTAAACTATCAGAAGATGCTGCAGACAGCCCGAGCTCTGATCAAAGCAGATCGTACCGGATCTTGGAAGATGCACTTGCGCACAATGTTGGACTGTCTGCTAATATTTGCTGCCGCTGGGCACTACAACTACCTGAAATCGGCATATTTCTACCTCCAAGAAATGTGTCAACTCGAAACAAGACACCCTGATGTACATGACAAGTTTTCCAGGGGCTTCCATGTGATACGCCGCAGCAACCAGTACTGGGCCTGGCCTTAGCTCTGACCTCGTCATCGAGCAGACATTGATGCGATCCTTGAAAAGCAGTGGAGGCTTGACCCATGGAAGTGGAATGACTGAAGAAATGTGAGCATTGTGGACCATGTCTACACCCATAACATCTGAATACAACAACGCCATGCAGGAATTCAACCAGCGAGCAACACCGAGAATCCTCAGAAGCAAGGATGAAAAGAGATCACTCTGATTTAGAAAAGATCAAGGAAAAGCTTAGCATTTGCACACCATTCTCCCCAGACCCATCTCTGAGAAATATTGTAACTGGTGTTGTTGCAAAAGAGGAGGTGAATGTGCATGAGTTTGAGACTGTTGCCAAATAGATCATTGAAAAGATCATTGGAAAACACGTTTTTGGAATATCCTTCAAACGGAAAGACCGGGCAAAAACACTTGCAGATGACTCCACCATCAAAGTTGCCCAAGACCGAACCATTGATCCTGCTCTGCTGTTCCAATGCTTCCTGATCATGTCGAAAACTGGACAGTTTTCACTGGAAGACGTAATGAGCTACCAGCTGTGCTCATTTCCTGCAGCCCTGTTCGAAGGCAAGGAAATCTTCTGTAAAGCCAAGAAGCCCCAACTAGCACAGGCAGTCACTGAATTTTCAAGCAAGAAACAAACAACAAACAAAACTATCCTGGATCCCACCAAGTGAGCATTATGTCCTTGATGGTGGCTCCCTGGTTCACCGTGTGGCATGGAAAAAGGGTGTGAGTTACGGTGCCATTGCACATTCATATGCAGACTTTACCATACGCCATTATGGTAAAGCAACCGTTGTTTTTGATGGTTATAGCGAAGGTCCTTCCATCAAAGACAATACGCATCACAGACGTGGTGAAAACACTCACCCTATTGTTAACTTCAATGCAGAGACTGAGTTTGTGGGAAGAAAGGATGATTTCCTTTCAAGATCTTGCAACAAACAAGGACTTATCAATCTTATGACAGTGGAGCTGGAGAAGAAGGGCTGCACTGTTATCAATGCATTAGGTGATGCAGACGTGAACATTGTCAAAGCTGCAGTCAAGGCCTCAGAACATCAGCCCACAACCTTGATAGGGGAGGATACAGACCTACTCATTCTTCTCCTCTACTATGCTGGGACGCGGAGTAGAGGCCTCTATTTTCAATCAGACAAGTCCAAAGTTACTAAGGTTTACAACATCAGTGAGATGAAAAAAGTCCTTGGTAGTGCCCAGTTGCTGTTTATTCACGCCTTCACAGGATGTGATACAACTTCCCGCATTTAGGACTACCATGCATGTCTGCTTGTGGACCATGTGAAGTAGGGAATTGTGAGAATCACTATAATCAACCTCTATGGCAGGAAGAGTGTGACGACTAATGGTAAATCTAGTGAAGGTCAAGGTGCAAAAAAGTAAAGAAAAAAAATCAGAATAAGAGGAAACAACTGATGAAAATATAAAAAAGATATGTATAAATTAGAAAAGTATAAAAAAAATATAAAAAACACCGCATTATAACATTTAAAGAAATATATATATAAAAAAAAATAAAAGGGGTTAGCGGTACTGAGCCTTCACGTGACAGCCCAGTTTTGACTAATTTTACAGTACCACAGTTATTTTTTGGGGGCATTTTTTCTTTATTAGATAGATTGGAGAGACAGAGTGGAAATGGGGCAAAGAGGAGAGGACATGCAGAGAGAATGGTTATGAACCACAGAAACCACCAACGCTAGGCAAAACAATATGAGAAAGGAGAAATATGGAATTACTTGAGGGAAATTGTCCTTATTTTTTGCATAATTATGCTTGTTACCAATTCCTTTAATATATAACTGTACTTTTTATTCACTTATCTATCGTGCAAATATGCTAATTAGAATATTTCATGGCCAAAACATATATCGGGCACCAGTATTCCTGTTCTAGGAAGAATACAAAGGAATGGAATGTTCATTTTAAGGACCTGGGGCCGTATTCACAAAACATTTTATCTTAGCGCTAAGAGTACTCCTAAGGAGTACTAAAAGTTCTTAGTAAGGAGTAATTTCTTAAAACCTATTCACAAAGCTGATAAGACCAACTTTTACTAAGGAGTGGGAGGAACTCCTAAGCTACGACTAGAGGGCGGTGTTGACCCTGTTGCTATGGATGATGTCATGTTCATACCTTCTATGCCCACAGTGATTGGCTGAGAGGGAATGAGAGCTAAGAGTGAATTTATGATAGAAACACTGTGGGAGATATCCATATCGTGTCGCTGTATTAAAGTAAAGAGTTTTTATATACAATTAATGACAAGTGACACTGATTTAACATGAAACCAATATACTGCAGGGTTTCCCACACATTCGTTCAAAATTAACCTACAAAAGCGCCACATAGGTCTATTCATTTTAAATTTTACAATGATTTGAATCGTAAAAAATATTCCTCATTGAACAGCTGCACGCCATGCACTCTCACTGTATTTCTCTCAACGGCGGACTATGCAGCAATAGTCAGACAGCGAAAAACCAGGAAATTCACAATTAAGAAACAGCCGGCGAAATCGTAAAGTGCAGAAAGGCAAAGACGCGCAACTATTCAGTAGCGGACCTGTGGAACGGAGGAGATGCTGCGAAGCGCCACATATAGGCCTACTCTAGTAACAAATTAAACCCAAACGTGACATCAACAGTAACTTTCAGCGCATCGTAAACCCAAAGCAACTGCAGGAAAAGGAACTTAATAAGTATTTTTATATATAAATGTAATAAATATAAATGTGTCTATCATTTCTAAATATAGCTTTACTAAGATCATTAAACCCTTACAGCTATTAAGGTACCTTTTGTAAAGCTCACTAGCATTAAATCTCTCCAAAACACCATCAAATGGTTGTCTGTGAATTACTCTTAGTGACTTAGGAGTCCTCTCGAGGACTCCTAGCTTTTCATAGATTTAGGAGCTAGTTTTAGCGCTAAAATGCTTTGTGAATTACACTTATCTTAAACAGTTAGGAGTCTTAAAATTAGGAGTGAAACGCCCCTTATTTTTGAGAGTTACTCCTAAATCAGGACCTTAGGACCTACTCTTAGCCTTAAAATGTTTTGTGAATACGGCCCCTGACGGCCGCCATTTGGAATTTTGAAATGGGCCTTTCTAGTGGTCAGATTTTGGTAGACTTTTAGCAGAGGTGGAAAGAGTACACATATATTCTACTCAAGTAAAAGTATGATTATGGATGAAATTTTACTTCAGTAAAGTAAAGTACTGGGGCCGTATTCACAAAACATTTTATCTTAGCGCTAAGAGTACTCCTAAGGAGCACTAAAAGTTCTTAGTAAGGAGTAATTTCTTAAAACCTATTCACAAAGCTGATAAGACCAACTTTTACTAAGGAGTGGGAGGAACTCCTAAGCTAAGACTAGAGGGCGGTGTTGACCCTGTTGCTATGGATGATGTCATGTTCATACCTTCTATGCCCACAGTGATTGGCTGAGAGGGAATGAGAGCTAAGAGTGAATTTATGATAGAAACACTGTGGGAGATATCCGTATCGTGTCGCTGTATTAAAGTAAAGAGTTTTTATTACAATTAATGACTAGTGACACTGATTTAACATGAAACCAAGATACTGCAGGGTTTCCCACACATTCGTTCAAAATGAACCTACAAAAGCGCCACATTCTATTCATTTTAAATTTTACAATGATTTGAATCGTAAAAAATATCCTCATTGAACAGCTGCACGCCATGCACTCTCACTGTATTTCTCTCAACGGCGGACTATGCAGCAATAGTCAGACAGCGACAAACCAGGAAATTCACAATTAAGAAACAGCCGGCGAAATCGTAAAGTGCAGCGAAGGAAAAGGCGAGACGCGCAACTATACAGTAGCGGACCTGTGGAACGGAGGAGATGCTGCGAAGCGCCACATATAGGCCTACTCTAGTAGGAAATTAAACCCAAACGTGACACCAACAGTAACTTTCAGCGCATCGTAAACCCAAAGCAACTGCAGGAAAAGGAACTTAATAAGTATTTTCTTTATATAAATGTAATAAATATAAATGTGTCATCATTTCTAAATATAGCTTTACTAAGATCATTAAACCCTTACAGCTATTAAGGTACCTTTTGTAAAGCTCACTAGCATTAAATCTCTCCAAAACACCATCAAATGGTTGTCTGTGAATTACCTTAGTGACTTAGGAGTCCTCTCGAGGACTCCTAGCTTTTCATAGATTTAGGAGCTAGTTTTAGCGCTAAAATGCTTTGTGAATTACACTTATCTTAAACAGTTAGGAGTCTTAAAATTAGGAGTGAAACGCCCCTTATTTTTGAGAGTTACTCCTAAATCAGGACCTTAGGACCTACTCTTAGCCTTAAAATGTTTTGTGAATACGGCCCCTGGTCTAAAAAATCTACTTAAGTAAAAGTAAAAAGTAGCTGATTTAAAATGAACTTAAAGTACAAGTTACTAGTTACTTTCTAACAGCGGGAGGGGGCGGGGGTCTCTTCTGTGTAGGGCATTATATAGACAAGGGGATATAAATCTCAAACTAGTTGTTTAATTAATGCAATACCTTTACAAATTAAAGTGTAAAAATTAAACAAATCATGTCGCCACACATGAATGGATGTATACTGTGTCATTATACTTTAGATAAGTTTTTCTCATTTGGTAAAAAACACTTTGGAGCAAAGATTTCACATCACATCAGAACACAACAGCATCGATACAGAAACCTTGGTCTTTATGATACATTCTCAAGAGATTAGTAGGCTAGCCTTAAGCTGCCATTTCAGCAACATGGACGTATTAAACAAGAAGACAATTATTTGTGTCTCAAAAGAGTTTTATTTGTCTGTAGCAAAAACTTTGCAAATTGAAATGAAAATTCAGGGCTAAACAGTCCTTAACCTTTGTAAACAGGTATAGCTTAATGCGCTACAGTTTGACAATTTACAAATAGTGTGTATATTACTACTAAAGTGCAACTAGGAAGTTTACAACTGTGTCAACCACCATTATAAAAGGTGTCAACCTTTGTAAAACAGACAACAAAATGCTTTTAAAGCATTTAACTGTATGGAATATATATATGCAATTGACCTTCCCTGCTAAATACACTGCATTGTGACAACTTAAAAATAGTGTGTAAATTACAACAGAAGTGCAATCAAGATAATATTTTAAATAAGAACTTTCTTAATGCTTATCTGGAAAATAAGGTTACTAAAATCTTGAGATAATGGATTTTGAATTATCATCTAACTTAAAACAAAAGGCTTGAAATATTTCACCTTGGGTACCGGTAATGAGCCTAAAATATACAGTAAGAAAGTTTCACTTTTTTAATGCATTTTAAATGATATTCCAATTTTTTGAGATGCACCTGTATTACAGTGCCTTTATTTGTGCATCCATGTTTGAGCTCTAATCTCTGAACTCCTTGTTCATTTTAAGCAGCAGCTGGTTTTCAAAGTTGGAAGAGCTCATCCTTGCTCGCTTGGCAGTGAAGAGTAGTCCAGCACAGCTGAAGAGGCGCTCACAAGCGGCTGAGGCAGGCAGGCCAGTGTTGAGTTTCAGGGAGAGTTTTTTGATGTGAGGGAATGAGTGAAGCAAATCCATTTGGTTGGAAACACATGCAAGGTAGCTATCTAGCTCCCCTGTACCTTGTGGCCTCACGCGCTTCATTGAGGAGAAGAAGTCTTCTTCATCTGATGAGGGGTGCCTCACTTGCTCCATCCCAGCCTCTGCGATCTGGTCAACGTGTTCTCTCACAAAGGCCAGTCCTGTTTAGAGTGGAACACACACAACAATGCTTATTGAATATTTCTGACAATTAAGCTTTGATTAATGCAACAAAAAATCATCAAATTCACTAACTACAACTTGTGTAGAAAGACTTGTTATTGCACTCATGATATTTAGTAAAAAAAAGTTGAAAGAACAGGGATTAATTATTAAAGGGAACAGTTCGATATTTTCAATTTTAAACTTTTTTCCTCAATCTCTGGCTCAAGACAAGGCGACAGAACCCTTTTTTCCCTTCTTTTTTAACTCTGCATGCTCTACCAGCTGTAATCATGGGTAGTATTAGCGTGCCTCCACTGACAGCAAGAAGATAAACTTTACAGAATCACTAAATGCTCCTCCTGGGTGCTTGTTGGAACTTTTAGTTTTTTTTAAAATCACGTCATCTTGCACTCTATATTTTTTCCATTTTATTTTATATTTTATAATTAAATACGTACCGGAAGGAAAACAGGGCTGACACCACTGTTAAGTTAGTTTAAAGTTGGATATTAAGTTTATTGATTAGATTATGATATTAAGTAATAAAACCATACCTGCTTCTATAATGTCAGTCCTCTCAGTCCAGGAGGTCTTGAACTTTGGCAGAAGGATTGCTGCAGCAATCAGTTCAGCGTCTTCCATCATCCCACCAAAGCGCTTTTTGACACCGTCCTGGATGGCTTTGACGAGTGGCAGACACATCTTGGAGGATATCTCCAGTCTGCTCAGTTTTGCTTGTAGCTCGAAGATCACCGGAAGGATGCACCCCGTGTGTGTTTGTCTCAGACTGAAGAATGTTTAAAGCCTTCACCACAGGCTTCATCACAGAGCAGTACTCAGTCAGGAAAGCAATTTCTGCTGCAGTCAGCCTGCAAGACATAAAGCAATGCATATAACTTTTAGCAAATGTCTTGCAAAAAATATGTGAAATGTGTAGCTAAGTATTTTGAACAATTTCATAAGTATGGAAAAACAAAGAAATAAGCAAGGCACTGTTTTCCATTTTTACACTTTAGAAATTAGAATTAAAACTCACATTTTCACTTTGAATTCTTCACAGACATTTCTGATAGCATCCTCCCCCTTCTCTTGTATGATCCGTATTATTCTCTCAACAGCCATATATGTTGAGTTCCATCTAGTTTGATTTGGCCGGATGAGCTGAAGCGTGCATTCTTGTTCCACAATTTCTGCTGCCACATATGACCGACCTGACTTGTTCCAGACTGCTTGGCATTTTCCAAAGGCTGAACGTGATAGCCGCATGAATGCATCATGCCTCTCTTCTGCCTTGGCAGCATCTGTTGTGGCGATTAAGTTTAACAGGTGGCATGCACACCTTTGATGTGGCGGGAGCTGGTACTCAAGCCCGCTATCTTGTTCCAGGATGGTGAATGTGTCCAGGTGGTCAACTTGTGGATCTTCAGAGGCGTCTTGTTCGGACTCTGACTCTGCTTCCTCAGACTGGCTCTGCTCACCAAACACATTGAATGCTTTGATGAAGTTTGACCCATTGTCTGTTGTGGTTCTTACCACTTTCCCCCTTATTCTGTATTGACAGTGAATGTCATCAAGGGCACCGGCTAAGACATCAAAGGTGTGAGACCCTTTTAATCTCTGGCAAGCAAGTGCAGCGGATCTCCTCTCCAAAGTTTCTTCATCTATCCAATGAGATGTGACCCCTATGTAACTTTGCTGGTGCGCTGTCCAACAGTCTGTAGTGGTGGCAACATAGCTGACTCCAGTCAGGTGCGACATCAAAGTCTTCTTCATCTGACTAGCAGCCCCCTCTATTCTGGTTTTGAGAGTGGGTCTGGAAATGACCTTGCATTGAGGATTAAGTGTCAATACAAGTTCTTTGAATGCAGGTTGTTCAACCACAGAAAATGGTTGAAGACCCTCACAAATGAAGTTAATCAGGAGCTTGTCAACCTTTGACTGTGGCACACGTCTGTTTGCACCTAGTGCAATCACCGCACTTAATTTTGTTTGCTTGGTTGGTGTTTCTGGTGGTTCCAGGGTTCGCTTTCGGGTTGCCACACAGTCATTGAAGGCCTTCAGCTTTGATGGATGTTTCCTCTGTAAAAAAAAATGTTTTAATCAGTATGTAAATCAAAGCTGTGTTCATTAAACACATAGCATTTAAAATATTAACATTCATAGCTTAAATTCAAATCACATTTTGTCTTTTGAGTTGTATAAATGTACAGTACTGAGCGCTGTCCAATATGGGTAATACATTGACTCTGTATAGGAAAGCATACCTCATACAACCCCATTTCAAATGTACTATGACTTTACCTATCACACAGTTGTTAATGTAACTGTATGGAGTCATATCTCCATTTAAATTCAAACAGGTTGCCATTTAAATGGGACATCATTCTCTAAAAGTGTTGATAAGTGATTTATAAAGCCTAAAATATCCTGCCGTGAAATAGCCACCACAGGATGGCGTTCGTAACACAAGAGCTGTAATAACGATAGTAGTAAACTTCCTCTGGCTAAACTTCAATTGTTATCTCATTATAAGCGAGTAAGACCCCTGTTTAATATGAAAAATGTTATAATAACTGTGTATAATGGACGCCGTGGAGACACCGTGGATGCGAGAACTGCCGTGGATTCCTGATAACTGGACACCTCGTGTCGACATTAACCCTTTAGGCTACCTAGCTTGCTAGTGCACTGGCAACCAATGTTAGCAATGCCATGCATGCAATGCCTTTTTGACTAATTTGAACAAAGTATCTTACTAAACTAAATCTTTTTAACAACAATGCATCGATGCAAGTATTATTTCACTTACCTCTACATGCTTGCGCAGGTTGGACGTGGAGTTTTTATATGATGCTATTTCCACTTCTTTCGGCAAACACATCTTACATTGCATATTGATGCTGTTTCCTTTTTGGCTCTTGTAACCAAAGTGGTCCTTTATGTAAGGCCAGGGGTTCACTTCGGTTTCACCATCAGCTGTACTATTTTCCATATCGTCTCTGCGGTCGTCTGTTTCCATGATCGTCGTCGTTGTCACTTGATTTTGGCGCAAGTCTGTTCTCCTCTCTTCCCTTCCACTGCAGTAGTTTCCGGTGTTGTCCCGTAAAAATAAAACCTGTCCGCGATTTTTCTTTTCTTTCATTTTTTTTTACTCAGTAACGCAGGTGATATAAAATGTAGCGAATTACAACGCTTCAAAATAAACATACTCAAAGTAAAAGTAAAAGTATAGGTTTTAAAAACCACTTAAAAAATTACAAGTACCCAAAAAAACTACTCAATTACAGGAACGCGAGTAAATGTAACTCTCTACTTTACACCCCTGACTTTTAGTATGTTTTTAAGTACATCTGATACTACTGTAATCCACTGAAAAACCTTTTGTTAGAATTTTTTTGGGGTCAAGTCATATCTGCAGCTGACTACTCAGAATTTACATACTTGTGTTTTGAAAAACATAAAAAATCCTTCATACTCTTTTTGAATGGGCATGTCCAGAGTAGGTTATGAATCAATTTCGTTTTTTTTTAAACCTGCAAATTGCTCTTTAAAGGGAAAATTCGCCGATTTTCAACCTTAACTCATCTACCATAATATCCTTTGGGTCGCATTATATCCCTGTGCACTTTTTCAACACTGTTCATTTCGCGGGACCGATCTTCAAAATTCCCTTCTCCAGTGACGTTTCTGTGACGTTTCCGGTTCAAGGAAGGTCTCGTGCAGACTACAGCCTCCCCGAGCTCAGCTCAGACCCCCCCCCCCCCCCCCCCCCCCCCACCTTCCCGTGAATCCAGGGGGCGGGCTCTAACACACAAACCTATAAAAATCAACTCATTACGCATATGATTTCTAGCAGGGAAGATGGCATCTTATCCCACGAGTGAAGATATCCTGGATGATGAAACCTTTTACAGTATTTTGGCTGACGCGGATGAACCGGCAGGGTACCTATTTGAGCCAGAGTACACTGCCGAAGAAATGCAGCAGAGAGAGGAAGAAGCGGCCGTGCGGAGAGAGGCAGAGGCTGCAGCTGCGTCAGCTAACGGTGCTGACGGCGGGGACCCACTACAACCCGAGCGGCAGAGAGCTAACAGCAACTGGTGGTGCCGTTGCTACAATTGTTCTCCGATGCCAACAGAAATTGAGTCCTACTGCTGCCACAAGTTTCATCGTGGACAATTTTTGTTAGACGCTGTTGCTAATGCCAATCCAGAGGGAAACCATGAGTGCATTACAATGCATTACAGTTTTAATCCCCACATGGACAGAGGTGTCCTACAAACTTTTTTCAATATCCCCAAAACAAATTGGAGAAGGCAACCAAGACCAGCAGGACCGGGAGGGCAGATGACCAGCGTGAGTAACATTATCCCTGTCACATTATTGTGATGCTATCTGACTAATTCACATTTTGTGTTGTTTTAGCATATGGTGCAATGCTGTTGTAATTCTAACTTGTCATTTTCAGCACTTTGTGTTTACAATGGCTGCTATCGTTATACAGCTACCCATAGAATAACCACTTGTTTTGTATTTTGCTTTCTTTAGACAATATCGATTGGCCGCATATTGGTTCTTCGTCGAGTGGGTGCTCCAAGGGGAGAGACTTGGCAGGGGGAACCGAATTATCTTACCTACTTGTGTGATACAGCGCATAAGATCACATTATCCATCTCCAAATGGTCAGTACAGAGGACATGTCGAAGTGGACGAAGCTATGGTTGAGCTATAATAATATATATATACTTTTATTTTCTAATATATGTTGACCCATGCAGCTAAACGTTTTTACTGCTGCTAACTATGGACACTTATTGACACTTTGTAGTGCTTTTACATAATTCACCTATGGAACTGAAGTTCCGGGGTTCCGGGGGAACTGTTATGACTGGGGGAATTTCCTGTTTTGTGTGGTTGGCGTGTGGAGACTAGCAGGAGTTGACATGTCTGCTCCGTTGTTGTTACTCGACAAGTGTATTGATGTCATTAAAGCAGTCAGCTCCGTCTTTTGACACTCCGCCTCCGACTCCCGTCTTTACACGCCACATTGGTGACCCTGACGTCAGTCCCGCTGAAGATTCCGAGACTGATTTGAATATCGATCGCAACAGCATGACGCATTGACCTTCTCCTCGTTCGCACGTGTCTGCGATGAGGGGACATACGACGGCCTTTCTAGCTCGCTCTCTGAGGGTGACAAGTACCGGCGGCTGCTCAGAGAGTTCTCTAGCCTGCTGCAACCAACCTTCTCGTCCACGTCGACGAAACACGGTGTGGAGCACCATATTGAGACGAAAGGGCCCCCCGTCCATGCCAGGGCCCGAAGGCTCGCTCCGGAGAGACTGGCGGTTGCTAAGGCTGAATTCGCCAACATGGAGCGCCTGGGCATCATTCGCCGTTCCGACAGTCCGTGGTCCTCGCCACTCCACATGGTTCCGAAGCAGGATGGCGGCTGGCGCCCATGTGGAGACTACCGCCGCCTAAATGACGCCACCACGCCCGACCGTTATCCAGCGCTCCCGTTACCAGCGCTCCCGTAACCAACGCTCCCGTTACCAGCGCTCCTGTAACCAACGCTCCCGTTACCAGCGCTCCTGTAACCAACGCTCCCGTTACCAGCGCTCCTGTAACCAACGCTCCCGTTACCAGCGCTCCTGTAACCAACGCTCCTGTAACCAACGGTCCCGTAACCAACGCTCCTGTAACCGACGGTCCCGTAACCAACGGTCCTGTAACCGACGGTGCCACAGTCGCTACGCCCGCAACTAATGTTGGTCCTGCCGCACCCACCACGCCCCTCCCCTCTTCGGCCCCTGCCACTCGTTCTAGTCGCGGCCGGGCCATCGTGCCTTTCCGGCGCGGGGACTTTGACTATGGGTGAATTCTGGGGGGGCTTGTGTAGTGCTTTTACATAATTCATTCACTTGATTGTTCTTTTTGTCATAGCATAGGTAAACATTTTAATACAAAGGTATTTGATTACATTCTACCTGCAGGACATATGACTTATCAACTAAATAAAGTACAATTGTTTCTGAGAATGAATCATAACCACTTTATTGATCCCAGATAAGTGACATAGAGTAAAATATACATTAAAAAAAAGAAAAGAAGTAGGGGGATCACGTGATGCACCGACCCGGATAGACGTGGGAAAATCAGCTCCCCGCTGAACTGCTATAAACTTTATATTTTAACAAATATTTCACCAGTGGAAAGCTCTGAAGGGGACGCGTTTGATTTACAATGTCACTCGACACATTTTTTACGCACCCTGGGTCGAGCAAGAAGAACAAAACAGTTCGTAAAAAGGAAGCTACGCAGGCTAACGCAGCCACTAGCCAAAACAATGAGCTTGATTCGGAGGATGAGGCAGATGTAGCGTTCGGGACCAACTCCACCGCCAACGAAGAGCTAAGTGAACAACGAGACCAAAGCATTGTGGACTGTGTTACTGCAAACATAGAACGGATGTTAGACCGCAAACTAGCCAACATCAAGCCAGTTAGCGAAGTCTCGGAGAAACTTGACAGTCTAATACAGAGGATGGGGACGGTCGAACAGAGGGTCTCGGACCTCGAGGATGTGTCGTCAGCATCAGCACCCCGTATGAGAGACATGGAAGTTCAACTGCAGAAGGCAATAGACCGTCTGGAATCCTATGAAAACCAGAGCCGACGTCAAAACGTGAGAATAATCGGCCTGAAAGAAGGTCTCGAGGGCAAAACACCGGTCAATTTTTTTGAAAAATGGATACCAGATATCTTGGATATGCAAACCGACCGCATCCAGATTGAGAGAGCGCATCGCACGGGCCCGCCGACAAGACAGGCCGGTAAAGCGGGACCGAGAGCGGGCTTGGTGAGGCGCCACGATTATACTGACAAACAGAAAATTCTGCAAGCAGCGAGAAGCAAAGGTACGCTAAACATCGACGGCAGCAACGTGTCTTTCTACCAGGATTTCTCCGCGGAGGTTGTGAGGAAGAGGAAGGAATCTGCAGATGCCCGTAAACACCTGAGAGAAGCTGGAATACGCTACTCTTTTCTGTACCCTGCTATCATCAAAGTATTCCACCCAATGGCACCAGCTCCTCTTTTTCCACCGTTAAGGAAGTCAACGAATACATCGGCAAAATGACTGCATCAAAATAATCTTCTGAATATGTTGGTCTTCACATCTGATCAGTCTCAGGTATGATTGTAAAGTGTTAAAAAAACAACAAAAAAAAACGCCTCACGTGAACTGAAGTGCCCTGGAGGCTTCCCGTTTTCTATTTTATTTTTCTTGCTAAATGAATATCTACAAGCTGGTATTTTACAGCGGCAATTCAGTAGGGGGAAACTGAACTTTTTATTTGTGTAACTTCTGATCCTCATATCTGTACTTATTAGGATTTAATAGTACAACTAGGTACTTTTTTCTCTCTTTTTTTTCTTTTTGGTGTGTTTTTTTGTTTGTTATGCACCGTCTTGATGTGTCTGTTTGTGGTGTTTCTGGGCTTGTTGTTCAGTTTTTGCTCAGAACACATTTCTAGGTTCAATAGAACTGTTCTTTTACTTAATGCTACAGGCTGGTCCACCCCACACAAGATGGTTATACTTAATTGTGACATGCATATCATAGCACTATTTTGTGTAAATGACTATTAAGGTAAACACATGGAATATTAAGGGATCTAATAATGTGGTAAAGAGGAAATCCATCTTAAATACTTTGAAAAAAGACAAGATTCAAATAGCCCTTCTCCAAGAGACTCATTTAGATGACGAAGAGCACAAAAAATACTGCAGGGAATGGGTAGGTCAAATCTTCTTTTCATCATACTCTACAAGTAAGATGAGGTGTAATCATTTTGCTGCATAAAAATCTCCCGTTTACTGTCACAGCTACTTTCAAAGACACTGAAGGTAGATATGTTCTGGTTAAAGGGGTATTACACGGTGAAAATATTCTATTAGGTAATGTTTATGCCCCTAATATCCAGGATGAAAACTTTTATGCATCTCTACTTTGTCAAATAGCAGACATGGATTGTCCCAACATGATAATTGGGGGTGACTTTAATTGTGCCTTATGCCCAATGATGGATAGACTTCCCCCTCAGACGAATATATCTAAAAATGCTCAGTCTGTTTTAAATATTAATAAGGAATTTGATCTCTTGGACATATGGAGACATTGTAACCCACTTTCAAAACAATATACATTTCACTCTCAGCCCCATTCGTCAGCTTCGCGTATTGACTATATTTTTGTTTCTAGGTGTCTTTCACATTTAGTTGAACATGTAGATATAGGCCACATTGCTCTCTCAGACCACGCTCCTGTAGTCATGGCTATACAACCGCTTAGACCAAATGATCGTTCATATTCTTGGAGAATGAATGCAATTCTGCTTATGGATGAAACATTTATAAAATATCTGGCAGACCAAACTGATCTATTCTTAGAAACAAATGATAAGAATGGAGCTGATCCGAGAACTGTTTGGGATACTTATAAGGCCTACATGAGGGGTATGATTATATCATATACGAGTCAGAAGAAAAAAGAGCGAACTGCCAAACAACTTGAGATAGAAAACAAACTAAAACAATTAGAGCAAGCCTATTATACAACAAAATCAGATGCAATCCTTATTGAACTAAAAACAACAACAGCATTACATAATATGATAACAAGGAAGGCAGAAATGGATATTCTTTTCACTAAACAAAATTTTTTTGAACTTGCAAACAAACCAAATCGCTTCTTAGCACGGCTAGCAAGAAATGCCCCTGTAAAATCATATATATCAGTTAATATTGGACGAGAACAATGAAAGACATATGAATAATTGTCAAATTAATGAGAGCTTCAAAAGATTCTATGCTAACCTATACAGTTCAGAGATTGACATGGAGAGGCTTAGAGCAGGTGACTTTTTAGATCAGTTATGTATTCCACAATTATCAGAGGAACAGTCAAACTTCTTAGATTCCATACTGGAAATTGATAAAGCCATCTCAACACTTTAATCAGGGAAAAGTCCCGGAGAAGACGGCTTTCCAGTAGAGTTCTTCAAGATAATGAAGGGGAAAATCTATAACCTTCTGCTAAGGGTTTTTAATAAATCCTTTGAGGAGTCTAGGCTCCCGGAATCTCTGTATAGGGCCAACATAACATTAATACCAAAGAAAAATAGAAATCCAGAGCTATGCTCCTCCTATAGACCAATTAGCCTCCTTAATGTAGACAATAAAATACT
The DNA here is from genome assembly GCA_026122265.1 of Ammodytes dubius. Classification (NCBI taxonomy): domain Eukaryota; kingdom Metazoa; phylum Chordata; class Actinopteri; order Uranoscopiformes; family Ammodytidae; genus Ammodytes; species Ammodytes dubius. The sequence goes on from CM047524.1 coordinate 3,303,951, forward strand.
ATCCAAGATATTGGCTCTTAGACTAGAGAACATTGTATCCTCAATTGTGGATGCAGACCAGACAGGATTTATTAAAGGTCGAAATTCTTATCACAACACAAGACGCTTAATATAAAGGTAATAATATCTTAATACCTTTAAAACGCCTGGTGCTATCGTTTCTATGGATGCTGAGAAGGCGTTTGATAGAATTGAGTGGGAATATATGTTTGATGTAATGAAAAGATTTGGTTTTGGGTCTGGCTTTATGAGCTAGATTAGACTGCTTTACAAGGCACCTACAGCTTCTGTTCTGACTAATGGACTGTTGTCTGCTCCCTTTAAAGTGACAAGAGGCACGGCTCAAGGGAGCCTAATGTCTCCTATTTTGTTTGCTCTGGCTATAGAGCCATTAGCGTTGGCTATTAGGCAAAACCCAGATATTCAGGGGGTAACGCTTGGGTCAAAACAACATAAAATGATGTTGTACGCTGATGATTGCCTTGTGACATTAACAAAACCTTCTAAATCATTAGCAGCATTAACTAATTGTATTGAAGAATTTGGCCCAATATCCGGTTATAAGGTACATTTTGATAAATCCGAAATAATGATCCTAGACGATGGCATAAATGCTGAACCATCCTACATTCGTCCCTTCCGTTGGGCTCCGTCTGGGTTTAATTATCTAGGAATTAAGGTCACACCCCAACTTAATCAACTATATGCAGAAAATATTAATCTTTGGTTTTCTTTGAGACTTTGGTTAAAAGTCTCCAAGAAATGTTAACAAGATGGAAGAGTCTCCCTGTCTCATTTCTAGGTAGAATCAACATCATCAAGATGACAGTCCTTCCAAAAATACTGTATCCCATGTCCATGCTGTTTGTGAATCTTAATACAAACGACATAAAAACTATCAATAAAGCCATATCGGACTTTATTTGGAACGGCAGGAAACCCAAGATCAAATTGGTAACACTACAGCTTCCAAAGGAGCAGGGTGGATGGGGTTTACCAAATATAGAATACTATGCCGGCTCTCCATCTGCTTCGCCGGTCCAAACCTGCTCCAAGGTAACACGGGGACGTCAAGGTTCCACTTCCCAGTTTAAATGTCGAGATCGCCGCCGTTTACCAGCTCCATCCGGAAATGTGTTTCCCTGTGTGCGCCCCTCCGTGCCTCCTCAAAATAATGCCCCCGATGTTGACATCCGCTGTACAGGTGAGGCTCTCTCTCGCAGCTATGCCCTGCCCTCACCTCCCCCCCTCTCATCGAAGCTGTCTCTCTACTATGGGAGCTGCTTGAATCACCAATCTGAGATCCTCATCATCGGTGACTCTATTGTCAGATTTCTTTGTCTCCCTGGTGCTTTCACCTGTTGCCTCTCTGGAGGAAAATCATCTGACATTATGGAGCTAACACCTGCCCTCGTTGCCCTCCACCCTACTGCCCACACAGTCATCCTAAATGTTGGAACTAATGATGTAATGGATAAACGGTCATACCAACTGTTTGACAATCTACAGAGTCTGGGCATCACCCTGGAGAGCCTGGGGAAATTCTGTATATTTTCCGGCCCCATTCCCACGTCATCCAAAAGCCCTGAGCGCTACAGCCGTCTTTTGGATTTCCATGAACGGCTGGAGTCCTGGTGCTCGGTCAACTCTCTGGGCTATATTAACAACTTTGACTCATTCTCCAGACACACACTACTTAAATTTGACGGCCTCCATCCCAATGCCAAAGGTATTAAAGAATTTACTAATCACTACATTCATCACATCGCATCTTGGCATAATTCGGACTGATATTTACCACAGCACGACCCTACCAAAACATCCCCCATTAGAAAAGATCTCCCCAGGGGTCCTGCTGAAGTATCCCCCAATTTAACTCATATCAACACCTCAAATTGTCCTTCATTCACAGACACCCCTTCCATCTGTGCTGCAAACCTTCCTCCAGCTCTGGACATCACACCTGACTGCCCTTTCTCACCTCCAATGACCCATCCATCTGCTGCTTCTAACGTTGGCTCCCTCTACAGTAGGGCTGGGCGATTAATTGAATTTTGATTTCGGTTACAATTTTGGCTTCCCTCGATCATGAAAACAAGATAATCGTAATAAAACGGTTATTGTGCGGCACGCCGGGTCATGTGTAGTAAATGCAGCGCACCCTTCTGTCTCCACCTGCGCTCCGCTCCGCCCCCGCCTGAACACTGTCGCATTCAGCGATTCCAGTGCAATTGTTTATTCAGCATAAAGTTAAAACGCTCGTCCAGGATGTTACACCGAAACACAAAAGCCTTGCACGATTGAAGCAGCGTTTCACTCGGTGAAACATGGTGTGAGTGAGACACTGTGATGGCGGTGGGTAACGGTGTCATTCACTGTGAGAACTTGCCGGTGTGAGCCGCCGCGCTGAAAAGCTCTGTGGCTTTACGGGTAAAATGATAGTCGGGGATTCCTGCACGTTAACGTTGTTGAGGGGAAAGGCTTCCGCTTTCTGATTGCATTTCTCGAGCCTGAATATATTGTGCCATGTTGGCAAACTATCTGCGCGACAAGAGCAAATATACAGTGAGACGCACCCCCTCCGTTAGTTTCAGTCTACAGACGAAAAGTTACAACCAGCACCTAAGCATGGACTTCGTTTAAATAAAGCGTCTAATTTTTATTATCAGCGCTCTGATGCAAATTCTGAAGTCTGAACATTACGGTGTCAGCTGTGGTGTAGTTTTTTTTACAGCAACTCAACGTGCACTGCAAAAAAAGAAGGCAATAAGTCGATCTTTTTGTAGATTCATAGCCTACCTCCTCTTATAAGTCGAAATACAAATCAATGAATGGTTCACAATCACATTCACATCCCTAGTAAAATATTAATTTTACTCTTAGATTCAAAGGTTTTACTGATTATTTATTTTGTGTGGCTTTTTAGTTGTAGGCTATTGTTGTTTCTGGACAGACTTTCAAGAACTGTGGTGGTTATCAGGATGATGGAAAAAGAGACAGCTTGAAGCAGTTGAGGAGGTTGCCGGAACAATTCTTTATTATAAACAAAAACTCAGACTGCAATCAAGAGAACGAAGCCAATCAAAATATGCGAAGTATTGGAGTCAAATTGGAGTGAGGTATGCATCATGAAAAGCTCCTAGCAAAAACCTGCTATTCTTCTGATCTTAAAGCCTTTTTATCCTTTTCCTCTAAGTAAGATGAGTGTCCCTTCTGCTCACTAAGATCTGCCCCCTTGTCGTCCCTGATAGGTGGACACTCACTATTCCTTTAACTATTACCAAAACGAGACTTAGTTGGAAACCTCATCTTCAAAGGAATGCACCATGGGGTGCCTATGAGTCTACTCAGAATTTCAGAATAGTAAGATTTTACAACTTCACATAAACTAACTACTGTTAGGCTCGTAAAACAGTCAGTCCTGAGCCTATTTTAATGCATGCAAGCTAAAGCTGAAATACCGGAGGTTTCCCTTTCAATGACCAAGCTAAACAGCCCACATTCCTGACTCTGTCTCTTACCCTTCAGGAGAGGGCGCTATTTATATATATTGACCTTGTTGTTTAGGACACTGTCAAGGCAGTCTTGTCCTAGCTCAGTACCACATGGAGAGATGCATTCTGACTTGTAATGGTTTTACTTAATTAAACAGTCATTTTAGGATGTGTTATACCAAAATACACCACACTATGTTTGAGGAGCACAATTGGGAATTTGGTTTATGTAATGTTGAAAGAATTGAAACTGAATTTTCATTTTGGTGCATCCCTACAATGAATAATCGTCTTTAATAACCGTGATTACAATATCAATCAAAATAATCGTGATTATCATTTTTGCCATAATCGAGCAGCCCTACTCTACAGGCACAAACCTGTATTGTATGACCCTGAAAAACAAGCCGTGCTTCCTAGCTGTAAGCTAAATTCCCCACAAATTCTCAAATCAAGAAAGGGCTTGGGTTTTCTACATTTAAATATTAGAAGTTTATTGCAGCATGATAAATTAGACCATGTAAAGATTTTAGTGTCCCAGGCAGATCCAGATGTCTTGATTCTGACTGAATCCTGGTTAAAGAAGAGTACAGATGACTCTATTGTGGCAATAAATGATTATAACTTATTCAGAATAGACAGAAACACAAGGGGTGGGGGAGTGGCTGTCTATGTTAAATCCTGTTATTCTGTAACACTTTTACACACTGTCTCTGTTCCAAATTGCTTTGAATTTCTCGCGCTAGAATTATCTTCATCGTCAAATGATTGTTTTGTTGTAATTGGTGTGTATAGGCCCCCTTCAGCTGTAACTAGCTCCTTAAAGCTCCCATAGTATACACTTTTCGGTTCTATTATACACCATATTATATGGTCTTAGTGGTCCCTAATACGTGTTTCTTTAATTGTTTGCTGAAAAAAACTTTCAGATAATTTATTGTACTATGCTGATGTTCACCTAATCTCACAATGGCCTATTTTTTTAAAAAGAGTTGCAGGTCCCCTCGTAAATATACAATCTTTGAGCTCCTCCCGCCCCCTGTCCGGAAGCGAAGCCAGATACGCCTCGCCCTCTGTCTGTCAGGGCCGTGGACCAATAAGAAATAGGGGTGTGGGCTGCACAGTGGAAGCTTCTGGCTTTACGGTTTGTGAGGTCAGAAAAGGGGATAATTCTGACTGGAGTGTTTTTGGGGGGAGGGGTGGGGGTTTCAGAAAAGGGGAGAGTGAGAAAAGGAGAGATTGTTATTTTTTTTGATATTTTGGCAGTCTCTAGGCACACCGTGGACGCATGGATATGTTGGAACACATTTAAAAAGTGAATTTAGCATAATATGGGACCTTTAAACGATCTAGCACATATGCTCTCCAGTTATGTAAATAGAGAGGTAATTGTGATGGGTGATTTTAACGTTGATTGGCTTTCTGGTGCCTCTGAACCTTTCAAAGAAATTTGTAGCAACATTAATCTTACACAATTAATAACTGAGCCCACAAGACCCAATCTAAAAAACCCAGAAAAATCAACTTTAATCGATTTAATCTTATCAAATAAAATAGATAAAATAGTCTCAGCTGGTGTCTTTGACCTTGGGATTAGTGATCACTGCCCAGTGGCCTGTATCAGAAGTATTCATTTAAAAAGATCTCAGCCTAAAATCATAATTAAGCGTAATTTTAAAGGTTTTAATGAGCAAGCCTTTTTAAGTGATCTCCGTCATAGTGACATTCAACTGACTACGGAAATTTCGAATGTTGAATTAGCCTTAGACAATTTCATCAATACTTTCACCTCAATTATAAACAAGCATGCGCCCCTTAAAAAACATAGAGTAAAAAATAGATCAAACCCCTGGTTTACAAGTGAACTGTCTGATTTATTTTCCGAGAGAAATAAAGCATGGTCTCTAGCTAGACGCTCTGGAGATAATACCAATTGGACTATTTTTAGACACCTTAGGAATAAGTGCACAGCCATGGTCAGGAAAGCCAAATCCGAATATTACCTTGAATTAATCTCCGACTGCTACTCTAACCCTGCACTATTTTGGAAAGCTGTGAACTATAATAAGAACAATTCTAGCACAGTTCCCACTCAGATCAAATTAAGTGGTCACACTCTCAATGATCAAAAAGAGATTGGCTTAGCTTTTAATAAACAACTTTTTTGTAGCTGCTGGTCAACTCTTTCAGAATGGAGGATGTACACCTTCTACCACCAGTAACGTACCGCCTGTCTCTCAAACTCCTATTTTCAGCCTTGATCTTCTTCCCACAAGTGTTGTTGTAGATGCACTCCTCGCCATCAACCCCAAGAAGTACATGGGAGAGGACAATTTGGACCCGTTTTCAATCAAGCTTTCTACACATATAATATCAAAACAAATTACCCATATTTTTAATCTTTCGATCTCCTCTGGAATAGTTCCTAAAATTTGGAAAAAAGCTCACGTAATTCCTTTACATAAAGGTGGTTACAAAAATAATCTTAATAACTACAGGCCAATTTCCAAACTCCCATGCCTCGCAAAAAAATTCTAGAATCACTTATTAATAATCAGTTAAAAACATTTCTAACTAGTGCTTCCATTTTGAGCCCATTCCAATCTGGTTTTAGGGCAGGTCACAGTACTGTCTCTGCTGTGACTTTGGTTGTAGACAACATTGTTACAGCATTAGACAAGAAAAAGCACTGTGCAGCACTTTTTATTGATCTTTCAAAGGCCTTTGATACTGTTGACCACCATTTGCTTTTACAGAGGCTGCATGACATTGGCTTTGATCATTCTGCATGTAGCTGGTTTAGGGATGATCTCTCTGATAGACAGCAGTCAGTTAAACTCGGAAGATACCAATCTGAGTTTTTAACTGTTACAAATGGTGTCCCACAGGGCTCAATTTTAGGTCCAGTTCTTTTCACAATTTATATAAATAACATTGTTTCATCGCTAAAAAACTGTCACGCCCATCTATACGCTGACGACACAGTACTGTATTGCATTTCCGATTCGGTGCACCAATCTATTCAGAACCTACAAAGCTCTTTTAACACCCTGCAGGACTGTCTAGTGGACCTCAGGCTTGTTCTAAATACAGACAAAACCAAATATATGTGTTTCTCCAGAGCAAGAACTACAACTTTTAATAATTTTAATATTTTTACAAAGAATGGATTTTTAATTGAAAGAGTCACAGAGTACAAATATCTCGGCATCTGGTTAGATGATAAACTCACTTTTAATTTTCATATAAAAAATCTTGTTTGTCGACTACGACAAAAAATTGGCTATTTTTATAGGAACAAAACCACCTTCCCTTTATTTAGTAGGAAAAGGATTATTGAGGCATTTTTCATGTCTGTCCTTGATTACGGTGATGTGGTTTACCGGCGGCATGCATCACATTCATGTCTTAAACTCCTGGACTCTGTTTTTCACTCTGCTTTAAGGTTCATCATAGGAGATGCTTATGACACACACCATTGTCTTTTATATGAAAAGGTTGGGTGGTCCTCCCTTAAAGAGAGACGTGACGCACATTGGCATATTTTTATTTACAAAGCCTTGACCGGGAAGCTTCCTCGTTATTTAACAGAAATGCTGCACATTTCAGATGGGCTTTATCAGACCCGCTCCACTGACATGCTTATGCTTTATGTCCCACAAGCCCGGTCTGAGCTGGGAAAGACAGCTTTTAGCTTCAGTGCCCCCAACTCCTGGAACAACTTACAGCAACAAATTAAACTAAATACCTTCATATCTTTTAACCAATTTAAACAAACTATCTTAAATCTGCCAAACTCTACCTGTAACTGTTTTAATTAGACTATATTGTACTTTCACCCATTTAATTTTAATTGCTGCCACTCTTCACCACTATGTAAATGTTTCAATTGTTTTTTTTCTCTTCACCTGTTGTTGTGTATTTGATGTTTTTGCATTGAATATTGTTTATGTATTGTTGTTTTTCCTTTGAATTTGCTTTGAACTCGACATCATTGTAAATGAGGGTCACCCCTCAATTGGTCTCTCGAGGATAAATAAAAGTTAAATGAAAGGAAAATATACTATCCTTACAAGCCAGGATTATTTCTTCTTGGGTGAATGAATGTGCAGACTCCCCATGGCTTAATATAGAATCAGTTGTCTGTAAACCCTTCTGTCCTGTGAACCTGCTGGGTAAAAGCTCTAAAGAACTGCCAAATATTGCTAAAAACAATCATTTGATAACTAATGTATTGCTGGCTTGGAGAAAGCTTTCTAAAATATTCCATAACACTCATCCTCTTCGCTTTATAACAACATTGACAGATAACCCTGAGCTTTCCCCATTGGGAAGTGGATCAGACTTCACACTTTGGCAAAAAGCGGGTGTTGTCAGGGTATTTGACCTTTTTGAGAATGGGAAATTTAAGACATTTGAAGCACTGAAATCTCAATATCATATTCCAAATAAAGACTTCTACAAATACTTACAGGTCAGACACTTTGTGTATAAGATAAACAATTCGCTGGAAACCCCACACGACTCCCATCCGTTAGATAGATTTTTTCTGAACTATAAACAGCAAAAACATTTTATATCCAAATTCTATTCTGAGATGTTGAGCTTGAACCTAGGCAAACTTGCATGCTTAAGAACATCATGGTGTAATTTGCTTAACTGTGTAATAGAAGATGATGCGTGGGATGAGATCTTGCGACTGCCTTCCAAAATTTCTATTTGTAACAGATATAAAGAGTCACAATATAATATTTTACATAAGGTCTACATATCGCCCTATATCTATAGCAAGTTTACAACAGGAGCCTCTCCAAATTGTCCAAAATGCAAATCTCATGTAGGTACAAGGTTGCATTGTTTGTGGGAATGCGAAAAAACTAAAATATTTTGGAGGGCAGTATGCACAGGTATCAGTACAGCAATAGGTCAGCAGGTATCATTAGACCCACTTCTTTGTCTGCTTGGAAATATCCCTGTTTCTCTTAAAAATAATGAATTAATTAATGCTAGCGAGGAAAGCCATAATGGTGAGGTGGGTCGGTGAGGACCCTCTCTGTTTCCACATGGAAATCTCTCATCTCGGACGTCGTGACCCTGGAAAGACTCAGACACTACATTAATGGAAAGACTCAGCTTTTTCTGCAAAAATGGAGGAAACCACTGGAACATTTGGGACTGGACTATATTTTGAATTTGAATAGATAGAAGTAATGTTTTACAATGATCACAAATTTGTTATGGATACAATGGAAATGGCTTTGTCACATGTTGTACTTGTACTGCTGTCACTGTTAAAACAAGTATCAAAAACATATCTCGCTTAACTATTAATATCATCTTTAATATTTTACTATATGGACCGGTCTGGTAGCAATGTTGTGTGTTTATTGTTGTTTATTGTGTTGTTTGTACATTTGTCTTAAAAAAAAGAAAAATGTAATAAACAGAGCTTTTAAAAAAAAAAGTAAAACTATGTGCATTATTCTATACAATGGTACATATCAAATCAATTTTATTTGTATAGCCCAATATCACAAATAGACTTTTGCCTGGGCTTCACATTCCATACAGTATGAGAGCCTCTGCCTTTAGACCCTTAGCTCGACTGGGAAAAAACTCCCAGTAAAAATATGAGGCACTAGCACCAGGGAAGAGACCGTTCCTTGGACAGCTGATCCCGCACAGGGTTGCTATTGTTGATAAATAAACAACAACTTCAATGTTGAAATCTGGAATGGTGTATTGCAGCCGCTTCTTCTGTTGTCGGTTTTGGAACTACTGCAATGTTTGGAGGGAGAGCAGGCTGAGGGAGCTGGAGTGAAGATGTCGGCACTTTGTAGGGAACGGTAGGGTCTTTCCTTCCTGCCATGACAAGATCAACCAGGGATGCTCTGAAGTGGTGTGTGCGTGGGACGTAAACAGTCTTCGCAACCCATTGCTTGATCCGCCGACAATAAACCAACTTCCTTTGAACCTCACCCGAAATTACAAAAAATAAATATAACAGAAGACCAATAATAACTTACTTACTTACTTTCAAATTACCGAGCACTATTCACAAACTCAAAGTAACTTTACAAAGAAAAGACGTGGTGACAGGATTTGGATTGAGTGATACAGGCAGCTGCGTTTGAAACCAGTTTTAGTCTATGGTTGGTGCTGGAGGAGTGAGTTTACACTTGTATGCTAGTGCTCACTGTCCTTACCAGCCTTTACCAGTGGTTATAGGGAAGTGCTAAACTCATTCAAATTTCCAGACTTTATAAAATGTGTTTCCTACCTCTGCTGTTAGTGGCAGGCTTCCTTTTCACAATATTTTCATTGTGGTCCATAACTGCGAGTAGTCCCCTTTCCCTCATGCCCATATATGAGAAGTGTTGCCTCTTTGGCATGTACTTTAGCATGGCAGAGTGGAATACTTCCAATGAACCTGTTTAACATAACACAATACTGTAATGTACTATAATGCAATGTAAATACTATTGTTTACAGATGGTAAAATTCTAAAACACAATATTGCTTTTCAAAAGTGAATGATGCAAAGTAAAATGCTCACCGGTGTGTTTGAAGAGGGTCATGTTATCAAAGTCTTTTAGAAGACACTTGTCTTTTACCAGACCACACAAGTCCTGATAAGCGGGTGACTCCACTTCCAACCATTTCTTCTTCTTCCTGGCCTCCTCAGTCAGTTGTTCATGTAGGCAATGCTGCTGAACACCGTCCTCATCAGTCCAGGTGTGGACATCCAGCACATGTTGCAGTAAGGAAACCCAACGGCGCTTCATTTCCTGTATCACAATCAGAATCACTTTTGTACAGTACACCAGAGTAGAATTATTAGACTGTAAAACAAAATGGAAGACATAATGTGGGTATAGTTTAATTTTATATTGGTTCTAGCAGCCTATATGAAGAACACCTCGATATTTTCTCTACCAAATTCTTTAAATCTCAGTGATAGCATCTTATGTACCTGTGGGTTTCCTTTGCATGAAAGGGACAAGTACCACATGTGGTTTGAGATGGCCCTAATAAGGGAATAAAAGATAAACATTACATTTGTGATGGGGAAGAGCTTTTTTAGATTCAAGTATCTCTGTGGCTCTGGAAAACATAAGCACCTTGACCATTAAAGTAATGTCTCCCGTCCTCTCTGCTTGGCTTTTTTAATGAGCTTCTTATTGAAACCTTTGAAGGGAAAACACATTGCTCTTTTTATTATGGTCATCCCAATTACAATAATAACTATTTCTAAAAACTAAAACAGATGGATGAAAAGGATGATTATTTAATCTATAAATTAACTTTAATTAATATACCTTTTGCAGTATGCCAAACATCAAAAATTGATGGTTGATATATGGATACTGCTCCCTCATCATTTTTCGAATAGATGGGGAGCGGTCCGTAGTGAGCACCTCCACCTCGACCCCACAATCCAGGATTTCTTCCAGTCCACGCCTAAATCCCTTTGCTTCCATGGCCACAGAGCTGGATACTTCAGTGACCTATACGAAACAAAAAGAAAGAAAAGGGTTCAATATACACTCAACAAAAATATAAACGCAACACTTTTGTTTTTGCTCCCATTTTTCATGAGATGGACTTAAAGATCTAACATTCATTCCAGATACACAATATTACCATTTCTCTCAAATATTGTTCACAAATCTGTCTGAATGTGTGATAGTGAGCACTTCTGCTTTTCTGAGATAATCCATCCCACCTCACAGGTGTGCCACATCAAGATGCTGATCTGACATCATGATTAGTGCACAGGTGTGCCTTAGACTGTCCACAATAAAAGGCCACCCTGAAATGTGCAGTTTGTCTCACAGCAAAATGCCACAGATGCCACAAGCATTGGGGGAGTGTGCAATTGGCATGCTGACAGCAGGAATGTCAACCAGATCTGTTGCTTGTGCATTGAATGTTCATTTTTCCACCATAAGCCGTCTCCAAAGGCGTTTCAGAGAATATGGCAGTACATCCAACCGGCCTCACAACCGCAGACCACGTGTAACCACACCAGCCCAGGACCTCCACATCCAGCAGGTTCACCTCCAAGATCGTCTGAGACCAGCCACTGAGACAGCTGCTGAAACAATTGGTTTGCATAACCAAACAATTTCTGCACAAACTGTCAGAAACCGTCTCAGGGAAGCTCAACTGCATGCTCGTCATCCTCATCGGGGTCTTGACCTGACTCCAGCTCGTCGCCGTAACAGACTTGAGTGGGCAAATGCTCACATTCGATGGCGTCTGGCACGTTGGAGAGGTGTTCTCTTCATGGATGAATCTCGGTTTACATTGTTCAGGGCAGATGGCAGACAGCGTGTGTGGCGTCGTGTGGGTGAGCGCTTTGCTGATGTCAATGTTGTGGATCGAGTGGCCCATGGTGGTGGTGGGGTTATGGTATGGGCAGGCATCTGTTATGGACAAAGAACACAGGTGCATTTTATTGATGGCATTTTGAATGCACAGAGATACCGTGATGAGATCCTGAGGCCCATTGTTGTGCCATACATCCATGAACATCACCTCACGTTTCAGCAAGATAATGCACGGCCCCATGTTTCAAGGATCTGTACACAATTCTTGGAAGCTGAAAATGTCCCAGTTCTTGCATGGCCAGCATACTCACCGGACATGTCACCCATTGAGCATGTTTGGGATGTGCTTGACCGGCGTATACGACAGCGTGCACCACTTCTCACTAATATCCAGCAACTTCGCACAGCCATTGAAGAGGAGTGGACCAACATTCCACAGGCCACAATTGACAATCTGATAAACTCTATGCGAAGAAGATGTGTTGCACTGCATGAGGCAAATGGTGGTCACACCAGATACTGACTGGTTCTGAGTCCCCAGACCCCCAATAAAGCAAAACAAATGCACATTTCAGAGTGGCCTTTTATTGTGGACAGTCTAAGGCACACCTGTGCACTAATCATGATGTCAGATCAGCATCTTGATGTGGCACACCTGTGAGGTGGGATGGATTATCTCAGCAAAGCAGAAGTGCTCACTATCACACATTTAGACAGATTTGTGAACAATGTTTGAGAGAAATGGTAGTATTGTGTATCTGGAATGAATTTTAGATCTTTAAGTCCATCTCATGAAAAATGGGAGCAAAAACAAAAGTGTTGCGTTTATATTTTTGTTGAGTGTATATATATTGCCCCCCCCCCCCAAGAACTTGGTGCCCTACGCGGTCTGCGTACCCTGCCATGAGCTCCACCTCTTTCAGAAAGTTGCCATTGTCCGTTTTTTTTATGGTGTCTGTAGAGCCCCTGAAAGCAATGTTTTGTTCAGCTAAGGACTGAAATATTGCCACCAATCGAGAGAAAACATCACGCCACCTTTTTCTCTCAGCCTCAGTAAGTGCCATCTCTTGCTTATCTATGGTGAGCCCCTTTGCAAGACGCACCTCCAGATCCTTCCATGTTGCCATGTGGGCAGTGTGTTCCTGGCTGTCCTCGTGGAACTTGAGTAAATGGCTTGCGTTTTTCCAGTCCTTTAGTCCTTCACTATTTAATTTGTAGTCTTTCCGAGAAAACATTTAGCAGCAGAAGCAGTGCAAGCTATCATTCTTTTTTGAGTACATTAGCCAACTTCTTTAGATTTTTTCTCCATTTTGAAATAGTCATAGCTTTTTTTTTTTTTTTTTTACCTTTATTTATACAGGTAAATCCCATTGAGACCGAAGACTCTTTTGCAAGGGAGACCTGTTTTCCTTTCCCACGTTACCATTCACACACACATTCATACACCGATAGCAGGCTAACTATCGACATTCACACGCTGACACCTTCTCCCGTCTTTTTGTTTTGGAAATGTGAATGTGTTTTTGATCTGATATGGTCCTCTGTGAACAAACTCTGTTCTGTCCTTCTCAGTCAAAAGGGATGGCCAGTCAGCAGGGTCAATTGGTGAAGCCTTTCCTGATTCTTTGGTTGCGTTCCGAATCGCATACTCTTTCTTTTTTCTATTCTACATACTACATCCGACTATAAAAATAATCTAGTTAGGATGCAGTAGGCATACTATTGGGACATGCTTTACTCTCTTATTTCATCATAACATTGCGCCTTGGTCTTGCCTCTTGCTTTTACACCATGTTCCAAATTATTATGCAATTTGGATTTAAGTGTCATAAACATTACATTTTTTGTTTTTCAATTAAACTCATGTATGATATTGTGTCTCAGGACGCCTTGGATCATTTAAATCAATCTCATACACCTGTGATAATTAGTTTGCGATGTGAGCCCAATCAAAGGAAAACTACTTAAGAAGGATGTTCCACATTATTAAGAAATCCACATTTTTCAAGCAATATGGGAAAGAAAAAGGATCTCTGCTGCCGAAAAGCGTCAAATAGTGCAATACCTTGGACAAGGTAGGAAAACATTAGATATTTCACGGAAACTTAAGCGCGATCATCGTACGGTGAAGAGATTTGTGCCTCATACAGAGCACAGACGGGTTCGTGCAGCTAAAGGCATAATGAGGAAGGTTTCTGCCAGACAAAGTCATCGGATTAGGAGAGCAGATGCTAAAATGCCATCACAAAGCAGCAGACAGGTATTTGAAGCCGCTGGTGCCTCTGGAGTCCCGCAAACCTCAAGGTGTAGGATCCTCCAGAGCAGTGGTTTTCAAACTGTGGGGGGGCGCGGATGAATATGTGAAAAAATAAAATAAAAAGTTTTAGTTTGTGTTTTTGATATTAACATCATATTAAGCAAAATGTAAGTTATCATACAAAAAAAGGAATACAATGTTTTGGTCTAGACTCTAGATAGTTAATAGCCTAATAATTGAATTAGATCATCTGCCCAACCCAGAGGACCCATAATATTTTATTTTAAATTAATATTTTTATGGAAAATTCATACGTCTTTCTTCAATAGCTTCTAATTCATCTGACCCAGTGTCTCCAAATTATTTGTTCACACTAAATTCCTCATATTTAGCCTCTTAATTTTCCTCTCAAAGTGCACCAGATTCATGCATTTCACTTTAAAAAGGTTAAAGAAAATCTCTCGGGGGGGCATACCCCCGGACCCCCCTAGGAGGGTCGGGACTTCGGATGGCTAATATTTTCACCCAGCTGGACATTGGAGGCACTAGCGAAAAAACACTGGGTGTGTGAAGGATAATCAAATATTTGGGCAAGTCTGTCTGCCTACCTTTCTCACTCCTCTGCACACTCAGTCACTACTATCCATGCTTAAAGGAAGCAGGATTAAACCACTGGATTAAGATGTTCAAATGTATTTTAAAAAACAAAAACATACTTAGATAAAGATGTTTAGAATGTTTCAAAAATATGTTTAAAATGTGTAAAATTATTAAAAGATCTTTCAAAACACACAGGGATTAAGAATTTATTTTGGGGGGGGGGGGGGGGGGCTCAGCTGAAATTTGTTCTCTGAGGGGGGGCTCACTCTCTCACACTTTGAAAACCCCTGCTCCAGAGGTTTGCAGTTGTGCATAAACCTATTATCCGGCCGCCCCTAAACAATGCTCACAAGCAGAAACGGTTGCACTGGGCTCAGAAATACATGAAGACTAATTTTCAAACAGTCTTGTTTACTGATGAGTGCCGTGTAACCCTGGATGGTCCAGATGGATGGAGTAGTGGATGGTCAGTGAATGGCCACCATGTCCCAACAAGGCTGCAACGTCAGCAAGGAGGTTGCAGAGTCATATTTTGGGCCGGAATCATGAGGAGAGAGCTGGTAGATCCCTTTAGGGTCCCTGACGGTGTGAAAATTACCTCGGCAAAGTATGAAGAGTTTCTGACTGACCACTTTCTTTGGTGGTACAAAAAGAAGAACCGTGCCTTCCGTAGTAAAATCATCTTCATTAAGAGCAATGCACCATCTCATGCAGCAAAGAATACCTCTGTGTCATTGGCTGCTTTGGGCATACAAGGAGAGAACCTGATACTGACGTCATTTGCATCGACTATTTAGGAAAATATGAGAAAAATATAATATGCATAATAAATCCCTGTTTGTTTTCATATGGAGGCTTCGTCGATGTGATGTCACTTCACGTGCGCACTGGATTGTGGGTCAGAATCGCCCAAATAGGATGCAGTTTTCAACACTAACAATCTTGGCCGCATGAAGTAGGACATCCGGGTACTTCTAACCATCCTAAATCTGGC
Organism: Ammodytes dubius; assembly: GCA_026122265.1. Classification (NCBI taxonomy): domain Eukaryota; kingdom Metazoa; phylum Chordata; class Actinopteri; order Uranoscopiformes; family Ammodytidae; genus Ammodytes; species Ammodytes dubius. Next base: position 3,319,629 of record CM047524.1, read on the forward strand.
CACATGAATCGGGACATCCTAATTCTTTTTTCTACATACTATATAGTAGAAAGTATGCGATTCGGAACACAACCCATATCACTGTGTGCTGAGGTGGATGGGAGAGGCACACTTGATGATGCTGCTTCATCTCTGGGTGGTGCTGTAGAGGAGGTTGAAGGAGCGCTTGATGCTGCTTCATCGCTGGGTGGTGCTGTAGAGGAGGTGTCCTTAGGTGGCGCAAAACATTTCAAAAGTGCATCTGGAGAGAGAAGCGAAGAAGAGTATTTGTGACTATTGGTTCCAATAAAATAAAAGATGGAAAATTACAATAAAAATCTTAAAAAATGTAAAAGCATGATGTTTGCTAAAGGCATTCATAAGCATCATAATAGATATGAGTTCAGATTCAAATTATTGTAAATACAATTAAATGGTTAATCAAGTTTGGTTCTAACCAGAGATTAAACAAGCACTCAAGTGAAGTTAAAAAAAATACAATAATATATTATTATGTGAAATATATGGGAAATGTAAGATAGTCAAACAAACCACACAAACTATCATCCAAAATCAGCTTGAAAATAAACACAGCTCCAACAATGGTTGTCATTGGATCATTTTAGGATAATACCCCCATTTTACTGTGCGTTACAAACTGTTATGGACCTATGTACTGACATGTTTTGATTTTCATTGAAGCGTGTGGGGGTTTGGATTGAGCAGCGCACGTGGACCAGCTAAGTTAAGAGCTGTCGTTCCTTTTCTTTTTTTAAAACAAACACGGCGTGACTAGTTAACTCCGGTTAAGTTGTTTAACGTTGCTTTGCAGCACGCTACGCCCCGGGCCGGCCCGACAACTGTTGGCGGACTATTTGTATTTACTAAATAATAAAACCACATTTAAAACCAAATATTGCATCGATAGGTGAATAAATTAAGTCAATAGCCATTTAGCGGAGTTATAGGGAACAGTTAAGCTCCAGAGAAATAAAGATAAAGTGACCAGTTGGCTATAGCCAGCCAGGCCTACATTAAAGATCTCCTATCATACTACTTTTCTGGTCTTAATTTCTTGTTAAAAACTGCTATAGAGCAACCTGACACGAATCACATCACAAAAAACTATGTAGATTTTCGGGAAACTCTTCCTCTCATCTGAGCGTGCACAGCAGTCTCCGTCCACACTCGGCTTTGTGCTTCTCCGCCCCCTCCTGCAAACCCCACTCCATTGTGATTGGTTACCTTTCTTCCGGAACACTTTCAGCAGCGTGCGGGCAGATTTGAGAGCAGGAAGGTGGGGGCATGGCCGGAGCTTGCCTGAGCAGCACGTTGCAGCATTACCATACATGGAAACATCCACATTTCGTGACGACAAGAAATGCAGGAAATTCTGAACCGATTTGAGCATGTGATTTCTCGACCGGCTGCCCTAGTGTTTAGTGCTCTGTACGGACTGTCATGATCCTGCTTGGGCCTGAAGCCCTGGTGTTGTTTTTTCCCCTTTACCCTTGTCTGTGTTCTGGTGTAATTGCAGGGTTGTAGTCAGGTGTGCTGGAGTCAGTTGCCAGCATTCACAGCTGCCATCAATCAACAATCAACTGCTCTTCATATACCCGGCCCTACCTTCCAGACACTGCCAGATTGTAGACTTTGTTACCCAGTCAGTAACTCTCCAGCCACCTAGACCTTTTGTAGTTCCGCCTGCATTTAGCTTGTTGCTAAATTCTGTTATTTTTTGCCACAGTCTCCCAGCCTGACTCCTGCCACCAGCTCCAGCCCTCGTCAGCCAGCTCTCCCTCCCTGGACCCCTCTGCCTGCCTGCTCTTGCCTGCCTCTGCTCGTCTCCCCGGATTCTCCCCTTGGCACTTCCCCCGGGACCCCCATGCCTGCCAGCCCACTCCAGAGCCCGGCCCAAAACCCCAGATTCCTTCTACATAAACTCTCTTAAACTGGTACTGTCTCTGTGCCTGTGTCCTCCCTGTCCAGCCGTTACACAGCCACCCTAGACGGTCAGCAGGGAATACGTCTAAATGCATGTACGTCATTATTTGATACGCTAGTATGGTTAAACATGACTATAAATCATTATAACAACGTTTATAGGTCATAAAAGTCAAAAAGTATAATAGGTCCTCTTTAAAGATAAATAAAATAAAGTTACTGTACCTCTGTCCTTTTCCCGTTTTTCCTCTTCTTTTTTTCTTTTCCTCCCTTGGTGCCAGAGAGTTTAGGTATCTTTGACATTGTGTTGTGCAAATAGATAACGGTCAGAATGATGTATCAAGACAAGTGTGTTATTAAGTGCGCCCGTCCCCCAACACCTCCCGATTCAGGAAGTGTATCAGAAGGGGGGGTGGCGCGCGGGGGAAACGGAAAGTAGGGCTCTCTTTTATTTTACATGTAATGTTTTCTAATATTTATTTCGACTACTGGTATTAAGAAATATAAACATTGAAGTTAAAGTTAGATTAATACAGTAGGGGAGAACGGGGTAATGTGAGACACTTTTTACATTTGCTCCCCTCTAAGCGAGCTAAAATAATTTATCACTCAAATGTACACATTTCCCATTAATTCAGGATGTTTCCTAGAAATGGGTATTAGCAGAATGTATTCAAGACAAAGGGCAGTGAAAATATGATTGTTTTAAAAAAAGTTGTCTTGTGTCTCACTTCACCCCAGCTGTGGGGTAAACTAGGTAGACAGACCTGAGAAATCAAGGGGGTAAACTGATCCACTTACTTTTTCCACTCTGAAACTACCACAACATAAATTGTAACAGTTAGAATCCTGACAGCTAGCTTGAAACCACATATTCCAGAACTAATGTCGGACTTGTAACAAAATCATGGGGTTTGGTCAATTAAGCAAAACATTTTCTCAACACTTGAAAGTAACTCTGATCAAATACAACATATAATTCATCAATAATTAACATTCAAATGACAGATATAACTAGTTAGATTAAAACACAGTCTGGGGGTCAGAACACAGGACCCTTAGAGCCAGCTAGTGTCTGGGGGTTAGAGCAAAGGACAATCAGAGCAAGCTAGAACAGCCTGAGACTCAGAACACAAGGACTAGACCGAGCTGTCATTTTCCATCTTTTGAGTCTTTGATTAATATTTTTCTGCATTTGTTTTATTGGGATCATTCATTGAATAAAGACATATTATTTAGAGTCTATTGATGTTAAATGTCACTCTCCTGTCCCCCACATAGGCTACATATCTGCCAAACCATGCCCTTGCTGACACCCCTTCAACCATCAACCCCCACCTCCAGCCCACATTGTCTTTTGTCTTATTCAAACTAGTCTCCTTGCATAACATATATCTCACATGACCAAAAATGCGTTCCATTGCCTAGATACAGGGGGTGTCTCACATTACCCGATGTCTAATTAAAAATTCACATATTTTCTGCACCCCCTGCGGATGGATGCACCTGTAGCATTCGCCTATACTGCCTATGCCCAGGGCCGGGCCTGCTGTATCCTCATCCTTGAAAATGTCATATGCCAAATGCCATATCATAATTGTTATGCATATTTCCCAACTTCAAGCTGTATAAACCTAAGTGCTTATTGGATTTAAGCATACCAGGTGATGTGTATTTGTGTAATGAGTTAAGGTGTGGCCTAAGGTGATCAACACTCTATATCAAGGTGTGCATAATTATTAGGTGGTTTCACTTTCTCAGGCAAAATGGGCCAAAAAAGAGATTTAACGGACTCTGAAAAGTCAAAAATTGTAAAAAGTATTTCAGAGAGTTGCAGCACTCTTGAAATTGCTAAGATATTGGGGCGTGACCACAGAACCATCAAACGTTTTGTTGCAAATAGCCAACAAGGTCGCAAGAAACGTATTGAGAAAAAAAGACGCAAATTAACTGCCAAAGATTTGAGAAGAATCAAACGAACGTGAAGCTACCAGGAACCCATTATCCTCCAGTTCTGCCATATTTCAGAACTGCAACCTACCCGGAGAGCTCAGAAGTACAAGGTGTTCAGTACTTAGAGACATGGCCAAGGTAAGGAAGGCTGAAACCCGACCACCACTGAACAAAACACAAAGTTGAAACGTCAAGACTGGGCCAAGAAATATCTGAAGACAGATTTTTCAAAGGTTTTATGGACTGATGAGATGAGAGTGACTCTTGATGGACCAGATGGATCAGTAACGGACACAGAGCTCCACTTCGACTCAGACGCCAGTAAGGTGGAGGTGGGGTACTGGTATGGGCTGGTATTATTAAAGACGAGCCAGTTGGACCTTTTCGGGTTGAAGATGGCCTCAAAATCAACTCCCAAACCTACTGCCAGTTTTTTAGAAGATACTTTCTTCAAGCAGTGGTACAGGAAACAGTCTGCATCTTTCAAGAAGACCATGATTTTTATGCAGGACAATGCTCCATCACATGCATCAAAGTACTCAATTGCATGGCTAGCCAGTAAAGGCCTTAAGGATGAAAAAATAATGACATGGCCCCCTTCCTCACCTGACCTAAACCCTATTGAGAACCTGTGGGCCCTGCTTAAACGGGATATTTACAGTGAAGGAAATCAGTACACCTCTCGGAACAGTGTCTTGGAGGCTGTGGTTGCTGCTGCACAAAAAGTTGATCTTCAACAGATCAAGAAACTGACAGACTCCATGAATGAAAGGCTTGTGACAGTTATTGAAAAGAAGGGTGACTATATTGGTCACAGATATTTTTTTTGTTGACATGTCGGGAATTTTTATTTGTAAATTTTGAGTTGTTTTATTATTCTCACTTTAACAGATGAAAATAAACAAGTGAGATGGGAACATTTTCATTTTTTTATTTAGTTGCATAATAGTTCTGCATACTAATAGTTGCCTAATAATTGTGCACATATATATATTCTCGTAAGAAAGACAAAACCTCACTTTTACTTTCGTAAACATTCAGGTTTAGGTTCATTAACATTTTGGATTGACCGAGAGCACTGTAGTTGTTCAATAATAAAATTAATCCTCAAAAATACAACTTGCCTAATAATTGTGCACACAGTGTAGATGGTCTAGAGAAACTAAGCAACATGTAAAATAACAACCGTCGGCGGACATTTTTTAAATGGCTGCCACTGCTGCCATAGGAACATTTGGCGATGGCCCTATAGCCAAACATCTTCCTTAGGGCATGCTCTAACAGTGTGCCAAAGCTCATGTTTGTTTCAGCAAAAGCATAATGCATTCACATATCTGCTGGAATAGTCCAGAAGATTGTTGCAATAGGGGAGAACGGGGTAATTTGTCACACGGGTTGGTTGTCACAATCGTTATATCTCGGAACCAGAAGGCGCTGTCTGTGAAATTTTGGTATGTAAATATCCAGAATTGGGATCAGAGGTCACCTACATAGTATTCCTTTGAGTTAGACTGCTGAATTTGAGGTGAGACGACTGTTTGTGTTTTTCATGTCAAATTGAAAATATTTAGCTCCTCAGTATTTTTCTTCTAGGCTTTTACACAATGGGTTTGTAACAAAACACTTGTTACCCATACGAAGTGTGAAGGGTAAGCTATAGTTTAGATTGTTTTTAGCAAGCTAATTAGTTGTCAGATGGTTGTTGGCCTTGATGCTAGCAAGAAATTCAAGTTGGGGTTGGTCGTCATATTTTTTGGGGGGTAGGTTGTCACATGTTATCTCAAGGCTGCAGCCAGAAAAGGAACCCAATAACGAAAGAAATTGTCAAGCTGTATCCTCACTGACACCCTAGAGAAGGAAAGAATAGAGCAGGAAAAGGCAGCTAGCATGCACAAGAAAAAAAGGCAACAAAATCAAAACAACCCAGTGCATCCCAAACTAGACCAGCTGCCAAGGCTACATTAAGTTATGTAGGCCTATTTGTCAACTTGACAATGCAATTAAACTTACAAATTTAGTTCTACTTTCTTGCCTTCTTTTTAAGATTATTCCCATTAAGATAACATTGTGACAAACAACCCCATAGTGTTTGACAACCGACCCCTTAATGGGGTTGGTTGTCACAATGTGTAAGGGTATCTTTGATGATTAATTTCTTCTTTATTACAATAAGTTAGAAAAAGTGAGGGATACACATTTCAAGCCAACACCGTAAGCTTCAATTTAATGTAGGAATGACTATTGAAAGATGTTAAGGTGATAAGCAATTCTCACTAGAGTAAAAAGTGTGCCTACTTACCCCGTTCTCCCCTATATGAATGCATTGATCTTTTGTGATGAAAAAATAATAATAATGATTCACACATAATGTTCAGTATTGATCACTTGGAATATTAAACTGCAAATTAACATGAGACCACTCTTAGGAGATGGCTACCCTTTTAAGATTAAAAAACCATAGGTTAAAAACATGCAAGGCAGTCAATTGTCAAATGTAAAGACCACAGCTTCAATTGATGGGTGTATTAGATTTACAGTAGGTGTGTGAATGACAATTGACAATAGTCAGTCATTTTTGTGACCCTTTAATTTCCTTTTTAATTAAAAAGTTTGCATAGTCTAAGCCAGGGGTTCTCAAACTTTTGATAGCTGAGGTCCAATTTAGTAACCCAACATTGGACCGAGGGCCGCCGAAGGAAAACAATTGAAAAAACTGAAATCAGTTCAATGGCCAGCGTCTTTACAGTTTACATGTATTGGTCTGCATCCAACAATGTGTAATTAACACATTTTAATTAATACATGAAGGGCTAGGTTTTCATTTCAACATTGAGGTTCGAACACTTCATTTTGTGCATTCTGGTTAATTTTTATGCAGTAATTTGTGTCTTCTGTATTTATTTATGGTGGACATTTTAAGGAAAAGACATCTAGCTCCCATTGACACAAATCTAATGGAATATAAATCAGTAAGGCACTGAGGCATTCTGTATTGCATTCAAATATTTATTCTACTTTATTGTTCAAAACTTTCTGCACATTGAAAACGTATCACCTTTTGGAGTGTTTTTTTTTGTAGGACTCACTACTCATGATGCAGCAGCAGTGTTAACTATTATGACACTATACATTGGAAATAAACAAGGTGGGCTATCAGCAGTCAGGCAGATAGTTCCATGGCTATCAGCAGCTAGCTAACGTTAGCTTGTTAGCTAAACTTTAGGCAAAAGAGTTAGAAACCAGATCATGTTAGCATCCATCCTTAGACACTTGACCTAATCTAATTCACCTTGAAGGTGAGAAAGTGCATCGTATTGGGCTTGACAAGCTCACTATCTAACAACTTACATTGGGACCACTACACTGCCTGCTGCACTGCGGGAGGCTGACCAGCCGTCTGCAACGAGAGGCAGAGGCCAGCCGAACTTCGCAAGTTTAATTTTTTGTTTTATTTTAATGTCATAAACATTGTAGAAAAGCCATCATGCCAAGACGACCTGGGGCAACCACACGGAAAGAGCACCTTCTCATCTTTCCCTGTAACCTTCAGGGCTGGAATTTAGAGTAGGCCTAGTTGTAGAGTATGACAGGCTGATGTTATTATCCAGTTGGGGCTTCTCCTGTGTTCTGAGTCCCAGGCCGTTCTCGCTGGTTCTGATTTTCCTATGCTTTGACCCCCAGACACAAGCTGGCTCTAAGGGTCTTGTGTTCTGACCCCCAGACTGTGTTCTAATCTAACTGGTTCTATCTTTCATTTGAATCGTATTAAAACCTTTTGAATTATAATATGTTGTATTTGATTTTGTTCAGAGTTACTTTCAAGTGTTTAGAAAATTTGCTTTGCTTAATTGACCAAACCCCATCATTCTTTTACTTGTCCGACATTAGTTCTGGAATGTGTGGCTAGCTTTCAGGATTCTAACTGTTACAATATGTGTTGTTATGGTAGTTTCAGAGTGGAAAAAGTAAGTGGATCAGTTTACCCCACAGCTGGGGTAAAATGAGCCAAATGACAACTTTTTTTAAAACAATCATATTTTCACTGCCATTTGTCTTGAACAAATTCTGCTAATGCCAATTTCTAGGAAACATCCTGAATTAATGGGAAATGTGTAAATTTGAGTGATAAATCATTTTAGCTCGCTTATAGGGGAGCAAATGTAAAAAGTGGCTCAGATTACCCCGTTCTCCCCTATTTTATTTTTTCCATAATTCAATGCGGGCCGCCAGATATGTGGGCTGCACTTTGAGAACCACTGGTCTAAGCATTCTCAACAATAGAGGGGCCACATTGTTTGCATATGCCTTATAGAACTCTATACCAAGGCCGTCAGGGCCAGCTGTCTTTCCATTTGGGAATTATTTTATTGCTGTAAGGACTTCCTTTAATGATATTTCATTAAAATTAATGCTCAGTTTTGGCATTTTAATCTAGTTTGGGAAGTGGGAGATTGCAAGATTTTTGGAGGAGTACAATTCTCCTTAAGGCTGAACGTCAGCGCCAGGGGGCTTGTACTTTTAAAATTTCCGCAGAATTTTCTAGTCTTCTTATTATTATTACTTCCATCTTTTTTTTTAGCTAAAACATGCCCCACAACGTTACACGTTTCACAGAACGTGCGTCCCCACTCCACAGGGAGTGCTATTAATTTTCTAGGGCACACAACTGTTATTGTTTAAAATTCTTAGTATGTATGTAGACTTCAAAATTGGACGTTTTCATACATTTGAAAGATAATTTAACTTAACAAAAGATTATTTGGCTCAAACGAATGCAGTTTTCCTTAAAAAGCAAGAATTTTAGTTGGCTTAAAACTCAAACATTGTCATAATTGCCAAATACAACCTATAAAGATGAGTCATTTTTGAAAAGTAATAAAACAAATACCTTCAAAGATTAGGTGGTCATTTCAATGCAATCTTGCAAACTGACGATTAACAATAAGAAATTATTTTACTCTCCAGCTTTTGTGAAAAATACAAACTAAAGTCTAAACTGCCAAATTACAAGTCATACAAAATCCAATTAAAACCAATTATTTACCTGAACTGCACCAGACTTGTTTTCTTAAGTTTATATTAAAACAGGCCTCACATTCTAAATACCTTGATACAGGGGCGCAACTACCCACTTTCTGGGGGGTATGCAGACACTTACCTGGGTTTTTTGTGATTTGAACATGTAAAATAAGCATTTGGTGTACTCTGGTGAAGAGCATTAAAGACAAATAAAACTTTTATTTCAGTTCAAATTAATAGTAAAATGAGCCAAACAAGTTACTCAGCCAACCTTCTTGACTTAACCCATACAATGTGTGTAGGTATTTACTAAGAAAAACATTAAAAAACAGCTCAGAAAAACGGTTGAACCAGCTTGTTGATACAACTTTTTTTTCAAGTGAATGAGAGATAAAAGGCATTAAATAAGACAGAAAATAACGCACCAAATTATCTTACAATAAACTATTAAGATTGTGGCAAACTGGATTTTCATTATCATTGCTACACAACCATCAACCAAACACATATATCTCTCTGTCTATATCTCTCTCTCCCTCTCTCTCTCTCTCACACACACACACACACACACACACACACTCACACAACTCAGTCATGCGCTGGAACGGTGCAAAATATGACAATAGTGGGAAACAGGTGAGTGTGTTGTTTGGGCGCTGACCTGCTAATCACTACACTACCATTTAAAAACTGTGAAATCAGCAATAGTCAAAAACTTGAGGTGACTCGTTAATCTGCAGTGACAATCCGCGAGCCGCGGCCGATAATCAGTGTGCATTAATCAATACAATCGGCCATATAAAACAAAGGTTGACAAACTCCTTGTATGGTGCATTTATTCATTCAACCACTTTGAAAAGCTTTTTTTCATCCCTACGCAATCTTTCTCCTTCTCAATCTTCCGTTTTCTGTTTTGTGCCCCCGAGAGCTTTCTTTTCTGCTTATCCATCTGTAGGTCCCTGTCATCAGATGACAACACGATTCAAATGAAAGCTCTCGCGCTCCAGCGCGTGCTCGAGGGGGCGTGCACTGGAGCGCTATAGTGTGGGGAGGAGGAGGCGAAGGAGCGGGGGGCGCCTAATCAGTGACGTGACTCTGTTACTGATCATGGGCCGGTTTCCCAAAGCCTTCTTGGAGCCTTCTTAACGCTACGTCATTCGTAACCCCTACGTAGAGTTCCTACTTAACTTTTCGCCTGTTTCCCGAAACGTTCTTTGCTACGAATCTCTTTCGTACGTCATACGTTGGTAAGGTTGGTCTGGAGCGCCCTCAGAGCCTTCTTAGCTCTACCCTAGGGATGTTTCAGCTCTCACTTGTGTAATTTAACTAATAAATCTGACTGTATTTCATATCAAACGGACACAGCGATGACTGTATTTAATAACAAACTGTTAAAAACGATCCAACTGTAGGCCTATAGTGTATATCACGTATATTTAAAGTAGGCTTAGGCTATTATATATTTTAGCAGAATACCATTAACTCTGATTCACAAAGTGTTCAAAATATATGAACAAGTAGCCTACTTTTTAGTCATCTAACTGACTTGACAATCAGCATTAACTGAATGGATGCGATGTCCGTCAATATGAAAATAGCCTACCAATACGTGATACACTATAGCCTACAGTCGGATCGTTTTTATCAGTTTGTTATTAAATAGGCTACAGTCATCGCTGTATCCCTGTGATATGAAATACAGTCAGATTTATAAGTGTAATGACACAAGTGAAAGTCCCTGCGATCGCTGTGGCATCGCCAGAGATACAAACCCCCACATTTCCTTCTGTAAAGCACCATGCGTAAAACGGACACGAGTGACATCCCTGTTGCGCATGGAACTGCCACAAGTCATTCATGATGAAAATAATTGCTGTAAACAATCTTCATCTCCTCCGCTGTTTCTATATTTTCTATAGGCTATCTTTTTTTAAATTGGTATAGGCTATGGTAGTATGTTCGACATGGTTAACACTAGAACCTCCGCACTGTGTTCCACACCGGCTCAGCTGGCAGCTGAGCCCGGGCAGAGTGCGTCGGATCCTCCGCCTCAAAACATGTAAACGTGCGAAAAAATGAATGAATAATCAATTAGAGCTTACCTTAAAATAAGTGTGCCATGTTACTGTATTGTATTTAGGATTGTAGCTCATTTGGACGCTGTTTGGGCCGTCTGTTTTTATTTATATAGGCTATTGGCGATATTATATCTACTTTCAGTTTCATTACTGACCCACCAAGTAACGTGATTAGTGTTCTTAAAGATACTTAGATTATAAAACAAGAGTTCCAAAACACAGATGATGATTCAACAAACTAATTCATGACTTTATATTACACTAGAAATGCACGGGTAGATTTGATTAGACAGCATACAGATGCAGCTGCGCATGAAATGAGCAGGAAATGGATAATCGAACTCGGAGCAACCGATTTCAGCAGTGTACGAACGACGTAAGGAGTGCTTCTCCTAAGACACGGTTCGGGAACCACGACTACAGAGGTAAACAACTTTGGTAAGTCATAACGTAGGAGTCTTCGTAGGAGTCTTCGTAGCGCTAAGAGATGACGTTATCGGGAAACCGGCCCCATATCATTTACACAAACGTTGTTAAATACAGAAAAATGCCGACTCCAAATAATTTTCCCCCGATCGCTTTCCCCCTCTAGTGCGGCGCCCTATGCGCCGCATATAGTAGGCTACATACCCACTTTTTGCGCCACCGCCTTGATATTTCTGGTCGTATTTTAGTGTTGAGCATCTTGATGATACATCTACAGCTGTTACATACACCCCACTGACTGAAATAGGACAACATTTATTTGGATTGTTTTGCATTGTAACTTGAAAATGAAAGATACAAAAAATTGCACTAAATGTTCTACAGGATTTTCACCCCTTTCCTAACCCAAGTTCATTGTCCTTTTTCTGTAGTTAACCTGAATCATTATTTCTCATCTTACAATATCTGTGTAAGATGTGTTACACACAAATTACATGATTTATTTTATTGATAAACATGAACAATCCTTTTAACCCATTGATGACTATGGCAATCTAGGATGCATGTCCTTAATGCCTGAGGGTTTTCTGAAAAAATAGTATGAATTGTAAAGTCTACCAAAACCTTAATATCTAAGCCTGTGTAGCACATAGAAACATGAAATTTATTATTTTATTTTATTTATTTAACTTTTATTTATCCTCGAGAGACCAATTGAGGGGTGACCCTCATTTACAATTATATAATTATAATAAAAATAAAATTGAAATAAAATACATTTAAAATTTAAGGTTCACAGGTTTTATTTAAACACGCTCCCTTAGCGCTTACAGAACAACACATTTTTCTAAAAATCGTCAAAATTAGAAAAATAATAATAAATAATATAAAATATTTAAAAAATAATGTGCTAAACGAGGTTATAATCCTGCTTCCTTTTAGCATGGATAGTAGTGACTGAGTGTGCAGTGGAGGGATAAAGAGAGACAGATATAGGAAGGAGAAGATAGCTTTATTTTATTATTTAGTTCAGTTATCACTGGCACCATACATCCGACTTCCCAGTAGCCTACAGGCCTTTGCACACCGGGCGCGACGCGAATAAACGCAACGTAAAAGCGAATGTTTTGAAATGTGAATTTTGTCGCGTCCCACTTTAGAAGCAACGTCCCAGAAAAATCGAACTCAGTTCGAAAAAATAAAAAACGCAAATTCGCGGGGCGAAATGACGGCGCTGGTGTGGAAGCTTGTATTGACTCTGTATACATTCGGTAATTAACGGATTAATCGCACGAATAAAACGCGCCGGTGTGCAAAGGCCTTACAACTGGAACGCAGACTGACTCCTGCTGTTGGGAGCCGATCAGCTTGTCCAAACGGCTGTATACCACGGAGATTAAAACGAAACTGAAACTTCACTATCGCCTGGCTGGGCTGAATTTGAGTTGGAGCAGCAAAATATAGCCTAAATTCATAAATATTGTTAATAAATAGATGCAATGTGTTGTGTGATTTTCGTCAGTAGCCTATAGTAGACCTTGATTCTGCACTCCGAACGCCAGTAGGCCTAACTGTTCTGTAATACACTATCGCCGACACACAGCTGGCGTATTTTTTTATCATTATTATTTATTTAGGCTATTAATTTTTTGATTGGCGTGATTTTCGGCAAACCACACATTTTTTGGGTGGTCACGTTGTACAAAGGGCTCTGCTGATCACGTGCAGCGCAGCCTGTCTGCATGCAGCGTCCCCCGTTGCTAAGCAACCGTTTGGACTCGCGCTCCGTTTATGTGAAGTTCCGAGCCGTTTGTCAGTTCATGTGTGTCTCGCCAAAGTTCGGCTGTGTTTATGTGTGGCGGCCCGTGTGCGTCGCTGAGAGAAAGTAAGTAGTGTAGAGAGGACACTGATGTTAGTTTATTTAGATCATGTTTATTGTTAAAGCTGTGTGTTTGCAGGTTAACAGCTGACAGTTATTCATTGTGTAATAGTGTGCCGTGCGTCAGTTGAGTTTCACTCGTCTTTAAGCTAGTGCTGATATTATGTGGGCAGTTAGTGCATTTGACTGTATTAGAAATATTAGCCATTTTATGTTATACACCAGCCTGTTCATTTATGTTATTAATGCAGTGACTGTGTAGCTTAACCTGTACACTGTAGCTTTCTATTGTGTATAGTGGTGTGTTCTTGCTTAAAGGCCTACTTCACCGGTTTGAATATGAAGGTGTATTGAATTCTGAGATCCTATGTAGTATAAATGTGCAAAAAAAATTAAAATCGATTCATCCTAGCCTGAGAAAAGGCAGAAAGAGTGTTTTTTTTAACCCTATATTTCTCTTTCTCGTGACATCACAGAAAGAGAAATATAGGGTTAAAAAAAACGTACTTTGTAAATATTACTGTGATGTCACAGTAAAAGACATTATTGCTAATTAGTATTTCCTTTTGTATCTTTCTTTTAGACCACACACCCCCTTGCACACACACAATGCCAATGTAATGCCAACAGAAGATAATTAAAGTCACTAAACTGGACCACTGCTTCATGTGTCTTATGGGGTTCTAACCGACGCCACCTATACAACACAATCCCCTTAACCCAACCTATACAGTCCACTACAGTCCACTGGTCCTCACCAACATTTTGGTCCTTCGAGCCGGATTCGGTGTTGATTTAGGATAAAGATGCATCGAAGCAGTGAAGCAGCTCCAGCAGTTCGTCCAAGGCGCCAGACGCGTCCACCTCGTTACCTGGACAACTATGAGGTTGATGCAGTAAGCTACAGGCCACTTGATTCTCCTAAGGCAGCTACAATGCACATGCATGAGAAGGAACGTGAGTGGAGACCTACCGTGGAGGGAACGGCCAAGATGACACCCACCACACACCCACATGCTTCATATCCTCTGCGCCAAGTCCAGTGGGACCCAGCCCTCGACAGACAAGAAGACGAGTGCTTCCCTAACTACTCAGAGGAATATGCCAGACAGTGTGGAGAGGTAAGCAGGACCTTCACACACTCCCCAGAGTCCAAGAGGAGAGGGGACTTCACCGCTGCATGTAACGCTGAGCTACAGGAGATTCGTATGGAGAACAGGAAGCTGCGCCAGTCTCACGAGCATATGTTACTTAACATGGCACAGCTTAGTGACCTTCACCAAGACATCAAGTCACTAGCAGACACAGTTAAGGGCCGAGGTAATGGCCGACCAGAGCATCAGCCCCGAGAGTGGGCACCACCTCCCCCTCCAGCTCCTCCTACTCCACCCGTTATGGATAGCGAGGGTGATTATGGAGACTGGCCACCCCCTCCGCCATGGCCACGAGTTAGCGAAGACGCAGAACCGTCAGATGACCATGGGAAAGGAGAAATGCCATAGATAGGATGAGCGAGCTACAGCTACTGAAGCAGAGTGCTACTCCTAGTCCGACGACCAGGAGCCTCCAGTCCTCTACTCCAAAAGCAGGCTACTTACCAAGACCTACTCATCTTAGCCCGCCACCACCTCTTCAGCCCTTCTCAGCAGTCCGGGTGCCTCCATACCCTCCAGTCTTCAGTCCAACAGACCATGGGGCTCAGTATGATTCAGGATCAGGTATCAGGTATTCACCTAGCCCCAAGCCAACTATAGGTCTTCACACCCAGGTAACCAGCATACATTCTCCTCCTCTACCTCTGGAGAGAGAGAGTGTACAAGGGGCCTAAGCCAAAGATCCCTCTCTTCAGCCACAGGGACCCAGTGGAGTTTGCCCGGCTGAGAATAGCCCTAGATAACCTCCTGCCTGAAGACAGCACCGAGCTCTTTAAATATCAAGCCCTTACTGATCATTTAAAACTCTAAGAGGCCTGTTTGGTAGCCGATTCCTACCTCAACTCCACCACCCCTTACTCTGACACGATGGCAGCCTTAAATGAGAAGTTTGGCCAGCCCCATCATGTGGCTCTGCAGAGAATAGCTACGGTTATGGAGTCACCAGAGGTCCGACGTGGAGATGTGGCAGCCTTCGAGAGGTTCGCACTGCAAGTCCAATCCTTGGTCGTTATGCTCCAGACTCTTGGGCCTGATGGAGATGTGGAACTCCGGTGTGGCTCCCACGTCGCCCGTCTCCTTTCCAAGCTCCCACCTGAGCAGAGAGCTGATTTCCGCTGCCTGATGCTTCAGCGACAAGGCTCAACCCACACCCTGATTGACCTGGCAGAGTGGCTGAGATACGAGTCCTGGTGCCAAGGCTACGAAGTACCGACAGTAGGCAAAGCACAAGTACAGCACAGCCCTAAGTTTGACAGCCGGCAGAGCAGACCGTCAGCCTCCGTTCTACATGGTGTAGAAGATTCTACAGCAACGAATCCAAGCAGTCGACCTTCAGCGCTGTTGCAGCAAAGGAGCAAAGTGAAGCCCTATTGCCCCTATTGTGAGAACTCTGAGCACTTCCTCAATAAGTGCCAAGCCATCCAACGACTCACGAAGGAACAGGTCACTGAGTGGATCAAAGCGAACCGGCGATGCTGGCGCTGCGCAAGGGCCCACCAAGCAGCCCAGTGTGACCTCAAGAAGCTTTGTGAGGTGTGCCAAGGGAAGCACCTGAAGGTCCTACATGAGGTGAATTGGAGAGACAAACCAGCATCACCACCAGAGGGTAGCTGCTTAATCAGTACAGCCACTGAGGTTCTCTATCTGGACCGCCCATCGGACTCCCCTCGGGTACTACTGAAAGTCATCAAAGTACTGCTCAGTCACCACGACCGTAAACTGGAAACATATGCTGTACTAGATGACGGCTCAGAGCGTACAATGCTCCTCCCAGAAGCGGCCAAACAGCTAGGGCTAGAAGGCACACCGGAGGACCTGGGGCCTATTGCATAAAAGTGGAATAAAGACATCCAGGATGATTGATAAAGCCAGCCTTGACTAAGGTTGCGTTCCGAATCGCATACTTTCTACTATATAGTATGTAGAAAAAAGATTTAGGATGTCCCGATTCTTGTGGCCAGATTTAGGATGGTTAGAATACCCGGATGGTCTACTTCATGCGGCCAAGATTGTTAGTGTTGAAAAGTGCATCCTATTTGGGCGATTCTGACCCACAATCCAGTGCGCACGTGAAGTGACGTAACATCGACGAAGCCTATAGGTCCATGTTATGAAAACAAACGGGGATGCGACGGATATAAAAGCAAGAGGCAAGATTCCACCACGGCCGCTGCGCCGTCTCTCTGCTCCGCTGCTGCTCCAGCTCTCCGGTGAAATACGCACTGCTTCTATTTCTGCCGGATGCCTGAGCTCACCGCATCAATTTAGCATAGAACACATCGAGATAGACAGGAACACAAGCGCCGATAAAACAATAAAACGTCCGGTTAATTTTCAAAATAAGACACTCGGTGTTCACTGCAGGTGACATTCTCAAAACAGAGAGACATACAAGCATGTCCACTGTTCTTTTACTCGTTCGGATGGGAACAATAACCTTCCGTGCGTTCGTTGTTGTGTAAATACCATAGGCTAGGAGAATCATATTATCAAGAGCGATCGCCCGTCACTTTTATTACCGCGGGAACTCCTCGGTCTCGCGACCCCAGCAGTTCAGCGGAGCTGGCCGTGCTGGTTTGAAAACGGAGCCGGTGGGTATTGCCGGACGTGAGCGCACGGAGCAAAAACCGTTGGACACCGCACCCGCAGCCAGTGGAATTCCGGGGTAAGTAATTCTGTTAAGTGCCAGCCCACAGCTTTCAGAAGTAGACCCAAAGATCGAACACAGATTTACTGATGGAAAAATGGAAAAGACGGCCCATTTTCCCACAATGCCTTGCTAGTTTAAACCGTAAGTGAGGGGGCAGTTCATTTCATACAGGAGATGTATTCTCTGCCAACTGTTCTTGATGTCCCTGCATTGTTTTATGATAAAATAGTTGACAGTGAGCAGTCTGCAGGTGCATCTAAAAAATTGAATATCATGGAAAGTCCATTCAAAAAGTGAAACTTTCATAGATTCATTACACAAAGTGAAATATGTCAGGCCTTTTTTTGGATGATTGGATGATCATGGAATAAAAAATCCAGTATCTCAAAATATTAGAATGTTACATACAACCAATCAGAAAAAGGATTTATAATACAGAAATGTCGACCTTCTGAAAAGTATGTTTATTCTAGATTAATTTCACTCCATGTGTAATGAATTTCTAGAATATATTTAAGTTTCACTTTTTGAATTCAATTACAGAAAAAAGGAATTTTTCATTGATATTGAATTTTGTTTTAGATGCACCTCGATATAGTGATAAGTACAAAGTGAATTTATTTGACCCACACTTGCAACGTCATCTGCCATTGATAATCAATTGTATAAATATAGCCTGCAATATTGAACATCAATTATTATAATTTATATCATTGCATCTTAATCTAATTATAATTAAGTTAATTATAAATGGTTCAGGTTAAATACATAAAAAAGAAGAACTATTTAACTAAATGACAATGCAGTCTTTTATGTGGTACCTTAAAACAGGCTAATGAAAATAAAGCAATACACAGAAGATCATGGAATAACTGTTAAACACCTTGATTTCAGATCGGAGTGACAGCTGACTGAGCCAATCAGGCAACAGAATAAGTTTATCCTTTACGTTTAGCCTGGTCGGGACCAGGCTAAACGTAAAGGATAAATCTCCATGGTAACTTCTGTCCCTCCGCTTTTATGCAACCGGATCATGGCTAACGCAAGCCAGGATAACCGAAATATCCTAGGTTAATCCCTTATCCTAGTTTTATGCAATAGGCCCCTGGGCCTGCGTACCATAAGGCAGGATGTCCAGACGCTCAGAGGTGCATGCGTGTCATTCCGCATCTCCTCATCTGCGCAGTCCAAGAGGAGTTTTAAGATCTCGGGGGCCTTCACGTCACAGCGCCTTAGCCTGGCCGAACACTCCTACCCCATCACGTGCCTCCAGAAGAAGTACAGACATCTTCGCGGTCTTCCCCTCAAGCAGTTCACTAGAGTAAAGCCTCTGGTGCTCATAGGCGCTGACCACCCTCACCTGCTCGCCCCAGTCGAGCCTGTCAGGCTGGGCCCACCAGGTGGTCCAGCTGCGATCCGCACTCGGCTTGGATGGACCCTGCAAGGCCCGACCGGGCTGCTTCAGCAGAGTCTTCCTCAGCAGCAGTGCCTGTTCACCGCAACCTCCCCACAGACCACTGAGCTGAAGAGGGATGAGTTTAAGCTCCAGCAGATGGACACTCTGCCGTTTCCCAGTGTGAAGATGGATGTCCAGTCGGGGGAAGATCAGAAGGCTGTGGAGAAGTTAGAACCGAAAACCCTAGAGGAGCGCGCCAAGCCCAACCGCTGGAGTCAGGGACCTGCTTTCCTCCTCAGGGGATCAGAGGAGTGGCCGGTGAGGCCTTCCACGGGGTCAGAGCTAGACCCATCGAAGTATCGCAAGACAGCTTTCTGTGGAGTTACGGCAGCAGTTCAACAACCTAAAGCCTCCCCTGCCGAAGAGTACGACTCTTGGAAGGATTTAGTTGAAGCCACAGCGCTGGAGCTTCACGGGGCGGCTGACCAGAGTGTTCCTACTGCGTCCGACCATCAGCAAGCAGAGATGCTGATTTTCAAGCGAGCGCAACAGGACAGCTTCTCAGAGGAGTTAAACCGTCTGAAGGCCGGCAAACCCGTGCAGAACAGTAGCCGTCTGCTTACCCTTTCCCAGAGTTGGATCCTGATGGAGGGATCATACGGGTTGGGGGAAGGCTACGACGAGCAGAAGCACTGGAGACCAGCACCATACACCCGATCGTCTTGGACCCTGCTCATCCATCCACTAAGCTCCTGATACAGGACTACGATGTCCGCCTATGTCATCCAGGGCCTGAGCGTGTGTATGCAGAGATACGGCGTACCTTTTGGCTTCTACGTGGAAGAGAGGCTATCCGACGCATGCAGCACCTCTGCAAAGAGTGTCGCTGATGGAAGGGTCGTCCCTCTGTGCCTAAGATGTCTGACCTACCGGCGGCGCGTCTACGTCTCTTCAAACCGCCGTTCTATTCCACCGGCGTGGACTGTTTCGGGCCATTCCAGGTCAAGCTGGGCCGGCGGACAGAGAAGAGATGGGGCATCATCTTTAAATGCCTTACCACCCGTGCGGTGCACTTTGACCTCTTGCACAGCATAGATGTCGACTCCTACCTGATGTCCCTCAGAAGATTTATAGCTCGCAGAGGAACCCCAGCAGAGGTTTATTCAGACCAGGGGACCAATTTCAAAGCCGGTGAGAGGGAGCTGAGAGAAGCTTTCGCCAGCATG
Organism: Ammodytes dubius; assembly: GCA_026122265.1. Taxonomy (NCBI): domain Eukaryota; kingdom Metazoa; phylum Chordata; class Actinopteri; order Uranoscopiformes; family Ammodytidae; genus Ammodytes; species Ammodytes dubius. Next base: position 3,339,333 of record CM047524.1, read on the forward strand.
AACCCAGAACTCCAGGGGCTCCTGTCAAAGCAGAAGATCGCTTTCCACTTCAACCCACCTGCAGCACCCCATTTCGGCGGAGCCTGGGAACGGGAAATATGATCAGCTAAGGCAGCTTTGTACACGGTGATTGGAGCTCAGTCAGTGTCTCAAAAGGTAATCCTAACCGTCCTGCTGGAGGTTGAAGCCATTCTAAACTAAGACCCAGTGACCCCGAACGTTCTCTTGATGGGGCGGCCTGATGGTGCACTGCCACAGGTGGTGTATCCTATGGACAAGGGACTGACCAGGAAGAGATGGAGACATTGTCAGATTATGGCAGACCATTTCTGGGCGAGCTTTGTCCGGAAATACTCGCCTACCCTGCAACCTCGTCAGAAATGGCATTCCACTCCAGATGACCTTGCTGTGGATGCGGTCGTCATGCTAGTGGATCCCCAGTTCCCCAGAGCAAGTTGGCCCATCGAGAGGGTCACCAGAGTTCATCGAAGCGCAGATGGTCACGTAAGGTCGGCCGACGTTCGTGTGAAGGATCGAAGTTACACCCGGCCAGTGGCCCGACTCATCCGCCTTCCTGCCATCCTGGATTCAGATGAGGATGCAGATCGTCCACAACCTAAGGACTGATGAGCCTTTTTCATGTGTAAATTGCAGTAGCAATTTAGGGGTGGCTGTACAAAAGGCTCTGCTGATCACGTGCAGCGCAGCCTGTCTGCATGCAGCGTCCCCCCGTTGCTAAGCAACTGTTTGGACTCGCGCTCCGTTTATGTGAAGTTCCGAGCCGTTTGTCAGTTCATGTGTGTCTCGCCAAAGTTCGGCTGTGTTTATGTGTGGCGGCCCGTGTGCGTCGCTGAGAGAAAGTAAGTAGTGTAGAGAGGACACTGATGTTAGTTTATTTAGATCATGTTTATTGTTAAAGCTGTGTGTTTGCAGGTTAACAGCTGACAGTTATTCATTGTGTAATAGTGTGCCGTGCGTCAGTTGAGTTTCACTCGTCTTTCAGCTAGTGCTGATATTATGTGGGCAGTTAGTGCATTTGACTGTATTAGAAATATTAGCCATTTTATGTTATACACCAGCCTGTTCATTTATGTTATTAATGCAGTGACTGTGTAGCTTAACCTGTACACTGTAGCTTTCTATTGTGTATATAGTGGTGTGTTCTTGCTTAAGTTAATACTGTGACATTATTGCTAATTAGTATTTCCTTTTGTATCTTTCTTTTAGACCACACACCCCCTTGCACACACACAATGCCAATGTAATGCCAACAGAAGATAATTGAAGTCACTAAACTGGACCAATGCTTCATGTGTGATCGGTCGAGCCCTGAGGTCCACCGATCAACTGTTGCTGGAAGTGCCCAGGTCAAGATACAAGCGCTGGGGTGACCGAGCCTTCTCTGTTGCTGCCCCCAGGCTCTGGAATAAGCTCCCCACGGACATGCGTCTTATCTCTGACCTGGGCCTCTTTAAATCCAAGCTAAAAACTTATTTGTTCAGGATGGCTTTTAATACACAGTAGTGTGATGACACTTTGTTCTTATTTGTTCTTATTTGATCTTATTTGATTTTATCTTATTTGATTTTATCTTATTTGATTTTATCTTGTCGTATTTTATCTTATTTGATTTTGATGTATTTTTAATTTTTGTTTTTTAAATTGTTTTTATTTATTCTCTCTTGTAAAGCACTTTGGTACACCGAAAGGACTGTTGTAAAGGGCTGTATAAATAAAGCACATTACACTATATGTGTCTTATGGGGTTCTAACCGACGCCACCTATACAACACAATCCCCTTAACCCAACCTATACAGTCCACTACAGTCCACTGGTCCTCACCAACACAGGTGGTCTTAAAAAATCAACAAAACCCACCTCATGTGTATTTGAACCAATGACGGTGCATTTTATGTTGCGCACGCCATGAAAATTAGATAAAGTAACAATGCTGCGCGACGCAGCATCAGGCAGGAGATACAATGTGGCCTCACGCAGCAGCCGTCATAAATGGGTTAACAACTTATCATATGGCATGCTCAATCAACTGTACCGTTGACCGTTTCATTTAACACAAAGAACACACATTGTCCAGCCAGTATGGTCTTGTTGTTGGTAAGTGGTTTTTGCTTATTATTCTGGTTTGAAGAAATGTGTTAGTGTAAAGGAAGAAAGTAAGTAAGTAAGAAAATATCTTACATATGAGAAATGTTGGCCAAGTTGGCAAAAGCATTCTGGGGAATAAAAGAAAGTGTTGTCCGCACAAGCCACCTAAAAACAAGAAGTATATGAAGAGACAACGTAGAGTCACAAGCTGAAATGAGAGTTGAGTGAGTGCTACTTACACTTCCTCGGTGCTGCAATGGAAAACAGGCATGTCCACAGCTCCAGAACATGACACACTGTGGTTGTCCTGATCACACTGGCAATACGTTGGACAATATCCCAGAGGGAGAGAGACCCCCACAGTAGTGAAAATGCAAACAAGGACCAAAAAAGGCTTCATTGTAAGAGTGCTGATTCAGTACTGCAGACTCCCGTGTTACACAGCACAATGACAGAGCTTTAGAATGAGGCTGGGATTTCCTTGTCAAGATTACAAACTAGCACTTCTGGTGAGACTTTTCAAATTAAAAACCTAATTAATAAAAAACATGTATCTGTGTATAATACAAATTATGTGAGCAAAATTGAAGACTGCATTAATGTTATTTATATGTGTGTGTATGTGGTTTTGGGGAGGGCACATATGAGTGTGGAAACATTGTGTATGTGACAAATAAATAAAACTTAACTAACTAAACTAACACTTTCTAATAATTTTCATTTTTAAGTCATCGATAAGTCATTAGATAATGACGAACCAATAATTTACAAAACAGTAATATATATTTGTAGATAATCATTAAGTGCTATGTAAACATATAACAATGTGTTGTAAGTCATCTATAAAGCTTTTAGTAAATCATGAAATGCTCATTAACAAATCATTGGTAAATTATTAAAAAGTCATTTACTAACCTTTCTGAATCCCCCTAATCTAAAGTGTAAACCAGGCATCAGGTACAACTGTGTAGTATGCTTTGACAAAAAAAATTACATAGTTGAATCTGATTGGTCAAATCTTGCCTATAGTCAGCTAATTGTCGAATCATGCTATTATTTCCCCCCCTGTTCATTGATCCATATTCTTATTTGCGACATAGACCTCCATTTTGGTTATGTGCCATATGTCTAGGGTTGGGTATCAGTTGGTTTTTTTCGATACCGGTTACTACTCTGTACTTTTGAAACAGTTCCGGTGCTTAAACAGTACTTTAACCGGTATTTTAAAGCCTCAAATTGCACACACTTTGTCAAAAAAATTATGCCCTTTTATATCCAGTGCCAAATTTAACACAATTAACTTTGACAATATAATTACGAGTAACTTACAAATAAACTATTTTAAAATTTTAATAAAATAAAATTCACACAATTAACATACTATCTAATACAACAATACTGTTTCAAACAATATAATAATGGAGATTAATGTGGAGTCTACCAGGTAATCTAATCTCCATCTTAAAACTTTAGATAAAAGTCATCATTTTGATAAGAAAGAGTCCTTATGTTCTGAATACAAGACCTTAAAAATTAAAATAGATTCACATATAAAACACCCATATGAAATTAAATGCAGTATTGGATTTGCAGTAAGGGAATAAGTACACCCAATGAGAACCACAGACTGAAAACAGTCAAGGAAGAGCATGTGCCTTTTGGAATATTAACTGCTCATTTGCATTTAACTTGAAACCAAATTCAACTGACATAAAAAAAAAATACAAAGAAGTCTTCTGTAAAGATACGACCACAACTATCAACGTTGAAAAATTAACAATTTTTGGGCAGAAAAATTGTCATGTTTGCCCTCTCAGTGTAGCCCGAGGAATTAGATGCCACACAGGACACAATGACTTTTGGGGTTTTTGTAGCATTAATTTATTGTAGAACACATTATTTTATGACAAAGTGTAATAATTAAATTTAAAAGACTTTCTGTATTCTTACAGTGCTCAAAAGTTGCACATCATGTAAGTGATCACTGTATGAATAAAGAGCGATTTCACACTTATATTAACATAAATAAACCGCTTACTTTACCTTTAAATACTAGCCTTGAAAATACGTAGACTGTAAACAGGAAATGTAAAATAACATCTGTTACATACACATTTCGCCACTATAAACATTAACAGGTCATTTAATAACGTAAAACAGTAAATGACTCATTGCACACATATGATACACATTGACTTATAGACCCCTTTTCTGTTTATCAACACGGCAGATGCGCGCGCTGCATAAATGCAGAAAGAACAATTGTTTGGCTGGTTGCCATGGTTACCCGTTTGGTTATATTGCAGTTGCGCTGTTTCTTTATAGGTCCATGGTGCTAAATAGCGATGTTGTCAGCTTACTAAAAACAGTTTATCAGCGAGTGATAACATTGGTTATGCAGGAACATAAACACTATTGAACGAGATACGTCTTAATGACCCATACGCGTTGCGGGCAGTTGAGTGGATAAATGATGAGAAGAAATGGCCCCGACGACTTCAGTGGCCGGACTGCTGTTGGAGAGTGACAGTAAAGACCGGCAGACAGATAGACAGAGAGAGGCAGAGATGCCTATATTTCATAATGTTGCTTTTTGATTTAAAAGTGGTCATAACTAGCCTATAGTGATCATCTGTTTTTAGACTGACTCCTGCTTTCGGGGCCGTTGGGCTCACGAGCCGACCAGTTTATCAGACCAGCTGTTTGAGACGGAGATGAAAAGGAAAGTGAAACTTATGGTGGAGCAGTTAAATGAATAAATATTATAACCAAACACAATAATGTGTTGTGTTATCTGCTTTAGTAGCCTACAGTAGGCAAGCCTACTGTAGGCTACTAAAGCTAGCTAGCACATGTCGACCCCACTCGGTTTTCGTTTATTGATTTTTCCTAAATGATATGATTTAGCCTACTTACCGGCTACAAGTGTAAACCCCTACTGCCTAGTCAAACCATAGAGTCAAATACAAGGGAAGAGGACGGAGATGTATAACGTCTGGGTCATTGTAAATAAGTCTCCATTGCTTTCTATTGCTATAGCCTCGTCTCCGGTCACTGTCCTTATTGTAAACATTTCACAACTCATTTATGTAATTATACAGCGGTGCATTTGGGCATTTACTAGCTTTATCACCATTCAAACAAAAAATAAACGGTTTGTGCATCCAACAGCACAACAAGACATGATTGTGGCTCGTGTCGCTCTTGTCTCTTTCTGCAGCGGCCACGCGCAGTAGAGGGGGAAGTGACGCTGTGTGACGTAGACTGATAAGGGGTCTATATCACTTACATTTCAGAAAACTTGACCTACGGAAAGCCCCTCCTGAAGTTTCCAGCGGACTTATTTCCCCCGAGTCGTTATCTCTAAAAGATAGACATTGTTACGCGACACTGCGATTCACAAACCACGAACCATAACACACCAAGTGGAAACTACATCCTATATAACTCTACCACCCAGTTACATCAGGATGGATACGAGATTTTTAATGTACATGCTGTTCTAATGTGCAGCGCGCTGTTTATTATTAATATAACAGACACATGTAGCCTACCGGATGGTTTTATACGATCGATCGCTCCATAAAGTTATCCAAGTCAGAGCTTTTGTATGGGCAGAGATCATTATTTTAAGTGTGTCTTTATGAAGTTTCTTGTTAAACGTTTCCATATCACCGGACCGCCGTGTCCCACTGTTTTTTTTTTGGGTTCGTCTCCACCGCCGTGCATAAAGGCAGCACTAGAACAGCTGACGGGAGGAAGCATGCAGGCGGCCGCTGCCTCATCATCAGCCTACACGTGCCTAATACATCCGTGACAATACTGCTAGATCGCGTGTCATTCGCAAAAAGAAAAAAGTATTGCCGTTCAAAAATAGTCGGAAATGCGCAATAAAGCATGAAAAATGCCAAAAAAGATATTTTTTAAAACTGCGCACATGAGCAAGTGTTGAGCAGTCGTGCACGCGCGCCTCAAGACGGTCGGGCTCATTCTCGTCACTCACAGCCCGGTGAGAAATGCTCCTCTCGGTGTACACAGAACAGCATCCGCGAGCGGAAATGCTTCATCAGTCATGACATAAAGAGCGATCAGTCTGTCATACTACAAGAGTGACTACAGCAGGGGGCGGCACCGAAACTTTCGTTCTTATTCGGTCTGGTTACTACCGTTTACGTCGGAACCGGTGCCATACTGGTACCGGGTTTCGGTGCCCAACCCTATATATGTCCTCAGGGGCCTGTTCCGGGTAGCAGGGTTTACAATCGCTGAGTTTAATCCTGCGCTCTGAGTTTTTGAACTCAGAGATGAACAACTCTGGGTTATCGGTTTCAGAACAGTGAATCAGCATTGGGTTAATCAACTCTGAGCGTGTTCACTCTGGGTTGAGCGCGTGCGTAAAAGCCATCGTCAATGGATCGCTGATAACATGATTCACCATAGAAACAGGAGAAACAAATGATTGATCCTCCCACTTATCCACTTCTCAAAAAAAAATAAGAAAAAAATTCTCCCCTCCTCCCACTACAGTAAGCCATATTGGTAACACTTTAGAATAACTATCCGTTGTAACTCATTAATAGATCATTAGTAAACTGTTAATTTATGATTTATTAATGACTTCTTAAGTGTTTGTTAGCAGTTTGTTAAGGATTTATAACAATGCCTTACAGACAGTTAACAGACCATTAATAAACTTTTAGTTAATTGATTATAAATGACTTGTTAAATGACAGTTAACCGTTTGTTAAGGATTTATAACTGTGCTTTATAGATAGCCGATACATAATTTTCAAGCTAGTAGTGAATTACTTTAGCCTGGTCCAACCAGACCATCGTACCTCATTGCATTTGTACGGAAGGTCTGGAAGTGCTGTAATTGGCAAACGTTCACTCACTTGGAGGCGGGTGTCTGTTGAAGTTTAAAACTATTGGATCTGCCCAGTGCCACTCTGGATTAGCTAACCAATCGCATCACGTTTGGTCGTCACGTGTGTCATGAGCCGGCTTTTGACGGTGCGTTCCAGTTAGACAGGGAACTCGGAAATTTCCGACTTCACTACATATTGTAGTCTATGAATCTACCAGTACCTGGCAACAGTAACTTGTTAGAGCCTAACGTTTAGTTATTTGGACGAGAAAGGTTTTAGGCGTCCATACTTTCGTGAGCAGATGCACTGGAACACAGACAGGTCGGAACTCGGAACTACCAAGTCGGAAATCTCCTTCTTCCGAGTATAAATGAACGCAGCATTCAACTGAAACTGGAGCGCGACTTCGACGTCATCGTTCTCAACCACTCGCTCTGTTCGCTGATTGGACGGCTGTAGATTCTCCGGAGAATCTGGGAAATGCGCTGTACACCCAGACTGTCTACTGAAGGGAAAATGAAATTTGTCCGGAAGTAGGCGGGCGGGCGGAGCCAGGCTAGAATTACTTACTAATGACGTATTAAGTATCAGTTAATAGTTTATATGTGTTATCGGGACGTTATTCTAAAGTTGCAACTATTCCTCATTTATTAATTGTTTGTAAATGAGGAATAGTTGCAACTTTAGAATAACGTCCCGACTTTTTTTGTATTACAAGTTTCTTTTTAAATGCATTTGAATTGAATTGAATTGAATTGAAAAAGGTTTTATTTCGAACAAGTAAACAATAAAACACAAAAAAGCAATAATAAACAATAAAATAAATTAAACAAGTGGACAGTTACATTAAAGTAATATTTACACACAGTGAAAACCACAAATGAAAATAAACTGTCTTGCACTTGCTTTACCTGTTCGAAAAGGGGTGAGAAGAAGAAAACTTATTTAATCTCACCCCTTCTCCCTGATTTATATATCTATAATGACTATTGGCTTCCTTATTAATGATATAATAATAATCGAAAAAAAATAGTACATATTAATATATATTAATTTTCAATATGATACAATTTGTTACCAATTGCATATTTATCTAATAATATTGTTGGATTTATCTAATAATATTGTCAAGTAATCTTATAATAATATCTAATTAAACATTCAATATTATATAAATACCATCAAATATATACAAATATACATACATATAAACATATACACTATGTTAAACACCTTCTTCATCCCTGTACCTTGTGAAAATAAATTCTTTGTATTTTATTTTAAACTGGTTAATGTTTGGACATTCCTTGATCTCCCCACTCAAACTGTTCCATAGTCTCACACCACATATTGAAATGCAAAACGTTTTCCTGGTCGTACGGACGCTGTTCACTTTGAAATTAAATTTTCCCTTAAATTATACCCCCCTCACGATCATTGAATAATTTTTGTATGTTTAAGGGTAATATGTTGATTCTAGCCTTAAACATTATTTGTGCAGTTTTAAATTCCACCAGATGTGTGAATTTTAATAATTTTGACCGTATGAATAATGGGTTAGTGTGATCCAGATATCTCACATTGTGAATAATGCGGATTGCTTTTTTTTGAAGAATAGTGAGTGAACGTAATGATGTTTTATACGTGTTGCCCCAGACTTCTGTACAGTAACTGAGGTATGGTAAGACTAGTGAACAGTAGAGAATACGGAGTGATTTATAATCTAGAACCTGTTTTACTTTGTTCAATACATAAATGCTTCTTGATAGTTTTGATTGTACGTGTGTAATATGTGATTTCCAACTTAATCTCTCATCTATTATAACCCCAAGAAATTTATTTTCAGAAACTCTTTCAATTTCAACTCCATTTATATTGATATTTATTTTCGTGTTCATTCTACAGTTACCAAATAACATTATTTTTGTTTTGCTTAAGTTTAGTGATAGTTTGTTTTTATCAAACCATGTTTTTACTTTGCTCATTTCCTTATTGATGATTTCTTCTAGTTGTTTTAAATTCTCCCCAGAACAGAACATATTAGTGTCATCAGCAAATAGAACCATCCTCAATACATTTGAAACATTACATATATCATTAATATACATGATAAACAGTTTCGGACCCAGCACCGACCCCTGGGGTACGCCACATGGAATGTCCAAACATGATGACGAACAGTCGCCCAACTTCACAAACTGCTTCCTTTTGCTTAAATAGCTTTTTATCCACTCCAATACTATCCCCCTTATTCCATATCTTTCCAGTTTATTGAATAAAATGTTATGATTGATTGTGTCGAAAGCTTTTCTGATATCAATAAATACTCCTACTGCATATTTTTTCTGTTCAATAGCATTTATAATTTCTTCAACTGACTCTATTAATGCAAGTGATGTTGATCTGTTGGTTCTGAATCCATATTGACTGTCATTAATTAATTTGTGCTTTTCTAAGAATGTGTCCAGTCTATTGTTGAAGATTTTTTCTAATATTTTGGAGAATTGTGGAAGTAGAGAGACAGGTCTGTAGTTGGTGAAGTGATGCTTGTTCCCAGTTTTGTACAGTGGTATGACTTTTGCTGTTTTCATTTGATTTGGAAATGTACCAGTTTGAAATGATAAATTACAAATAAACGTCAATGGTTTTGAAATACCCACAATGACTTTCTTGACCAATGTCATGTCGATGTCATTAAAATCAGTAGACTTTTTGTTTTTATATTTTGTAACAATATCCAATATTTCTTTCTCCTCTACTGCTTTGAGAAACATTGAGTAGGGATTTCTTTCCAGTGATCTATCATAGCTTTCACCAGATGTCCCTGGATCAGGGATTTTTTCTGCCAGTTCAGGTCCAACATTTACAAAGAATTTATTAAAACTGTTAGCTACGTCATCCATATTATAATTTTCATTGTCCTTATCAATAAAATACTTAGGATAACTTATTTGCCTAGGGCTATTTCTTATAATACTGTTAAGTATATTCCATATTCCTTTAATATTATTCTTGTTATCATCTAATATTTTCTTATAATATTCTTTCTTGCTTATTCTTATAATATTGATTAATTTATTTTTATATACTTTATATTTATTCTCAGCATCTTTAGTTCTATGTCTTATGAAATCTCTGTAAAGTGTGTTTTTCTTTTTACAGGCATTTTGTAATCCCTTTGTGATCCATGGACATTTGCTATATTTTAGCAGTCTATTGTATTCTTGGATTGGACAGTTTTTATCATATAATGACCTAAATATACTTAGAAATGTTTCATATGCACCGTCAATTTCATTTGCTTGGTATATTATGTCCCAGTTCTGAGCCATCAAGTCGTTTTTTAGTGCATTGATGGTTTCTTCTGACTTCACTCGTTTGTATTCCGTTTGTTTATCTAGCTTATTTTTGTAATTGCAGTCATAGATTGTAAATACTGGCAAGTGGTCACTGATATCATTAATCAATAATCCACTCATTACATTGTTTTCGATTTCATTTGTGAATATGTTATCAATCAAAGTGGCACAGTGGGATGTAATTCTACTGGGTCTAGTGATTTTCGGAATTAGGCTCATACTGTACATGGTATTGACAAATTCATCTGTAATGTTGTGTTTATTAGGATTTAACAGGTCAATATTGAAATCTCCACAGATAAAAACTATTTTGCTGTTTATTTGAGAAAACATGCCCTCTATCCAGTCCTTAAATATTTCAATGCTTGACCCAGGAGCCCTATATATACAGCTTATTATGACATTTTTGTTTTTTTCCTTGCATATTTCAATTGTTATACATTCCAGTAAGTTATCAACCACAGTTGTCATACATTCCAATACCCTAAAGTTCAATGACACATCCACATATATTGCCACTCCTCCTCCACCCTTGTTTTTTCTATTATTATACCTGAGTTCATAACCATTTAGTTCAAAATCTATCCCTTTGTCCGTGTTGATCCATGTTTCAGATATGGCAATTATGTTGAACGGTTGTGTGAATTTCTTTAAATATTCCTTGATGTTATTGAAGTTTGCATACATACTTCTGCTATTGAAGTGTATAATTGATAATTTCCCCTTCGATGTAATGTTCCGGTTATACTGATCATCTGTGTAGTAGCAGCATATATTGTTGTCATTGTTAATATTCGAGAAGAAATTATTGTCCGGGTCTAAGTCATGTTCCATATCTTTTAGATTGTGATCAGAGTACTCACATGTGTTTAACTCCAGTTGTTGCTCGCTTATCCTCTGATATATTTGGCTGTTGATTCCACGTGTAATTGGCTGGATTCCGTCAGTGTGTGTCATGATTGTGTGTGTGTGTGTGTCTGCATGTTACCTTATATTCCAGTAAATGATTATTGGTATTTGCCCAGCTCTGCGACATCTCTGATTACCAGCACTTTAGCTTCCTCCGGTGGCCCGTTGAGTTTAATGAAAACTTTGCAGTTGGTGGTCCAGGTGTTTTGGATGTGTTTCTGCTTCCTGAGGTAGCGTGCCTGTTTGGCTATTTCGGCGTTGCGTTTGGTGAGATGCTCGTTCAGGTATACATCGGATCCTTTAAGACGTCTGCCTTCCCTCAGTAGCGCGATCTTGCTCTTTCTATTTGCGAACCGGATGATTATGGCCGGTTTATCGCTATTATTTTTCCTCGGCAGAGGGTGGCATGCCTCGATGTGGTTGCAGTTCAGGTGTATCCCTTTGGACTGCAGGAAGGCAGCCACCTGTTGCTCCGTTGAGCCGGCATCCTGTTCACCGGGGCCCCCCTCGCTGTCAGCTGTCACGCGCCCGGGCATATGACCGGGGTTTGATTTTCAGCCCGGTGACAATTACATTGTTTATCCTGGTGTACTGCTCTAACTCAGCAACTTTATTTTCCAAGTCGGCAAGTTGTTTATCTTTCTCTGCATTTTGGATCCGCAGTGTTTTCACCTCTTTTACGAGGTTCAGAATACTGGTCTGCTGTAGCCTGACAGCAGCCAGTTCCCCGTCAGGAAGTCGAGCGACTTTTTTATGTCCTCAACATCCTCCTCCATCTGTGGATTCTTTTTAGGACCCATGGCCTGTTGTCCCGATTTCCTCTGGTTCTCTTTGAGTAGGTTTGAGTAGTTTTTCAGCTTAGTTAGCTTAGCGACCGGCCGGTTGCGTCTGCCACTCTGCTCCTACAACTACGGAAGCCCACAAAGTCTCCATTTGCTTAACAAAGTAATTACTATTGATCACCAGATTTGAATATGCACATGAGCTCCACACTTATTGAATATCCAATCATCCTACTGCCAATGGGTGATGGCAATGCTGCTTTTAGACTGGCCTCAAACCTGAAAAACTGCCTGGCTTACCTGCCAGGGGTATAACAGGTGCCTCTCATGAATTAGATTACCCCTCCCCTAGCTAGTGTAATTTTCTACTTTTTTCAGTGCCTTTCCTATGCCAAATAGACGAGACTGAAATGGCATGGATAAAGAGGAGATTGTCACACACCTTGGGACCAAGTAACTCCTTTGTCTACTTTATGCACCATACAGTGCTGCTTGAAAGTATGTGAACCCCTTGAGCCTTTATGAATTGTATTTATCAATACCAGTATTTTTATATGAAATAACAGATTTTTGTTTATCAATTCAACATTTTTATTTTCCAGAAATCAATTGTTAAAATAGGTTAAAAAAAATGATTTGCCAACTTTTGTATATGCAAAAGTTTGTGAACCCTGAGCTGCATTGGTTAACAATTTAACCAATGCTGCTCAGGGTTATGTTTACCTGCTCAATAGCAGGTAAACATAATCAGGTGGGCCGAATTGAGTGATGAAATGGACCAATGTAATGAGAGATCTTTAGGGAAGAAATTGGGTGGTACTAGATAAAGCAGAGATCAAACCAGGTCAGTGTAGGCCCACCAAGTGAACCCATACAGATCAGACTTGCCACAGATCAGACTTGCAACAACAGTACTAACAAGTCTGTGTCATCACCTACTGAGACTGTCTTTTGTTCTGGCAGAGGCAATGGCAGTTTGGACAATGAGCACATCTGCATCATGCTTTGCATGGTTTGTGATACACAATTTTTTGTCTTACAAGTTTCTTTGAAAATGAATTTTAATATGCAAATGAGCTATACACTTATCAAATATAGGCTACCCAAAATGTCCACATAGGCTTCATTTGAACCTTTACTCCTACCACATTAAAACTTTACACAATGAAAGTCTACATGAAAAGTAAAACATTTCTATTAGAAGTTAACTTATAATGGTCAAGGCTTTCCAGAAGGGGTTGGTCGAACGTCAGAACAGGGGTCACATCATACTGCAGAGCTTGAGTTGCCACAAACTTCAATGTTGAGTATATGCAGGATTCATCACTGGGATCAAGATCAATCATTGGAAGTAATGTTAGTGAAGCTCTCCCAGGGTGTTCATCTAGAAGATGCAGGATCTGCATCATACCAGACCGTAATGGCCTTTGAGAGTGAAGGAGTAGGGATGTCTTCCACAAAACATCCAGTGTGATGTTTTGTTATCTGCTGGCAACAGAGCCAGTGGCTGATACACAATAGGTTCACGTATAGGAGGAATCATAAAGTACTGAATGTGTATGCGACCAACCGCAGCAATATCTGCAGCAGTCACTTGGATCATTAAACGAAAAAATGAAGCCTATGCGGATATATTTTGGGTAGCCTATATTTGATTAGTGTATAGCTAATTTGCATATTAAAATACATTTTCAAAGAAACTTGTAAGATAAAAATGGTATATTACAAATCATGCAAAGCACAATGCAGATGTGCTCATTGCCATTGCCTCTGCCAGAACAAAAGACACAATCTCAGTATATGTGATGACACAGACTTGTTAGAACTCTTGTTGCATCATGCTGATCTGAATGCACACAAGCACATGGCACAAGAACCAAAGAAAGCAACAAAAATAAGACGGATATGGTGCATAAAGTAGACAAAGGAGTTACTTGGTCCCAAGGTGTGTGACAATCTCCTCTTTCTCCATGCCATTTCTGGCTGTGATTCTCGTCTATTTGGCATAGGAAAGGGAATGGCACTAGCCTGGAAATCCAGACCTGCCACTAGGCGCTGGAAAATTAAATGTGCTGCGCCTGTTGGTCTGGGCACTCACCATTGAAGCTCATTAAATATGTCAAGAAATCCTGAGCTACGTTTCAATTGGTTCTATCTGATATGGGCGGGCCAGAGCCCTATGTATGGTGCTCTGGGGCGGACGTAAACGGATGACGACAGTGCGCCGTCGAAGCCGTGATAGTAAACATCAAAGATGGCTGCGGATATGTTGTTTGAGTTTGAGACTGCTTTGGCCTCAACCCTTTACAATTTGGAAGACGGCACTCAAGTCTTTCATTAGCAAGTAAATGGAATGTTCGGTTTTGCAGACGACCACGGCAAAAGTTAAATTTAACAGTTAATCCCGCTGTTCGCTAAACGAACAGGGCTTAATACGTCACATTGTTCATTGCTCTGATTGGTTGTAGTGCTATCAAATTGCGTGCAGTGGCATTTGAAGAGACAAATCTAATTCATGAGAGGCACCTGTTCTATTTCGTTCCTACTGACCGCCAGAGGCGGTGCTTATAGCACTGGATGTTCCATTGCGCGCATGCGCAGGTCGAGATCTTTATACCAACAAAGTCACCTGTGACACCCGGGTGACTCCGGGAATGTCTATATATTCCGGAAGTCACCAGAGGTTCTGTTCCTTCTATTTTCTCGCGGATAGCAGGTCGCACACATTGTTGTGTGCTAATATACCACTAGCTTGTCGCGAGTAGCTCGTACCCTAAGGGTTGGTGCTTCGATTTGACTTCGACCACCAAGGGCTGCGACTTGCAATTCGTTCGACTTGGAAGGGGTGAGTAAAGTGTGAGGCTACGCGTAGCCCGAGGCTACCGCGGAAGCTAATATCACCTTTCCACCTTGCTTTGATTAGATCAGGCGGCGGCTTCACAGTCGCCGTGTTATTCTTCGTTCGCACCGTTGCTTATGTGTTTCGCTAAGCCCGGGTGCTAATTGTATGCTCGAAGGTATTGTCTTTCTAGCATTGTGCACTGTTGATCGGGGGCTACGTTCGCCCCGACCGGTGCGTACTTTGATTTAATCGACAGCGAGCGGCTTGGGGGTACCAAGCCGCCGCCACAGTACTTTGTAGCATTGTGAGTAGCCTAGAGCAGTTGCATAGGCTACTTAATTTGCTCGTCAGGTGAGCCGCCACAGTACTTTGTACATTGTCGCCGTTGCTTTGTGTGTTTTTCGCTAGCCGGTTGCTAATTGTATGCTCGAATGTATTGTCTTTCTAGCATTGTGCACTGTTGATCGGGGGCTACGTTCGCCCCGACCGGTGCTTACTTTGATTTAAGCGACAGCGAGCAGCTTGGGGGTACCAAGCCGCCGCCACAGTACTGTTGTAGTTGAGCTGTGTCGCACCAATCGTGTGCTCTCACCTAAGCCTTGCGTTGCATAGCTTACTTTATTTGCTTGCCAGTGGGTGAGCCGTGCCACACACTAGTATGCTGTTGTATACACTGTATGCTGCGCCGGTGGACGAATTAGTTTCCTAAATCGCCTTCACCGTGTTATTTAGCCGTGTCACACTGTTGCTCGTGTGTAGGCTGCTGTAGTGTGTCGCCAGTTGGCAGCTTAGTTCACACCGCTGTGTTATTATAGCCGTGTTGCACGGTGGCTCACGCCTTAGCCTGACTGCATAGGCTACTTAAATTGTAGCCTACGCTCGCCAGTGAACGTCGTTGCGTCACTGTGTTATTAAGGCGCATTATTGCTTGGGTGCTCTCGCCTAAGGCTCAATTGCCTATAGCCTTCGTTGATTTGCTCTCCAGTGGGCGGCTGGGGTTACCAAGAGCCGCTGACACTGCCAGGGGACTGCAGATGGAGCGTAGCATTTGGCTAATTCTAGCATTTTTTAACCCATGTATGATCATGTGGTTTATTGATTTGCACGGTCCCCTTCTTAAGTAAAGTGCGCCGGTGGACGAATTAGTTTCCTAAATCGCCTTCACCGTGTTATTTTAGCCGTGTCACACTGTTGCTCGTGTGTAGGCTGCTGTAGTGTGTCGCCAGTTGGCAGCTTAGTTCACACCGCTGCGTTATTATAGCCGTGTTGCACGGTCGCTCACGCCTTAGCCTGACTGCATAGGCTACTTAATTGTAGCCTTTGCTCGCCAGTGAACGTCGTTGCCGTCACTGTGTTATTAAGGCGCATTATTGCTTGGGTGCTCTCGCCTAAGGCTCAATTGCCTATAGCCTTCGTTGATTTGCTGACACTGCCAGGGGACTGCAGATGGAGAATAGCATTTGGCTAATTCTAGCATTTTTTTAACCCATGTATGACCATGTGGTTTATTGATTTGCACTGTCCCCTTCTTAAGTAAACTGAATAGGGACTGTGTTATTTAGGGGGTCGTGGGTGCGCTCTCGTGAAGCTCGATTGCCTAGCCTACTGTAACTTGCTAGCGCCAGTGGGCGGCATAGTTACACCTCCACGGTATTATTCTAGCGGTGTCGCACCGTGGTTCGGGTGCTCTCGCTGAAGCCCGGTTGCATACCTTGTTCGGATTACACATTTAATTGGCTCGACAGGTCGCGTTGTTGCTTGGGCGTTCTCGCCCAGAGCTCGATTGCCTAGCCTACTGTAACTTGCTCGCCAGTGGGCGGCATGGTTACACTGCCAATGTACTATTCTAGCGGTGTCGCACCGTGGCTCGGTTGCTCTCGCCTGAGGCCCGGTTGCATGCCTTAGTCGGATGCATACTTAGCTGGCTCGACTTTTGGCTAAATTCTGGCATGTTTACGGTAACTTACTCACCAGTGGGCGTAGTTTTACACCGCCACTGTATTATTCTAGCGGTATCGCCCTTCTTATATGTCCATGGGTGTCGCACCGAGGCTCGGTTGCTCTCGCCTAAAGCCCGGTTGCATACATTGGTTGCTCGCCAGGGAGCGTCTTGGGTTTCCAAGAGTCGCCTTCACTGTGCTATTTAGCCGTCACACGGGTGTCGTGTCTGTGCAGGCTACTGTAATTTGCTCGCCAGTGGGCGCTAGAGTTTTGCACCGCCGCTGTATTATTCTGGCGGTGTCGCGCCGTGGTTCGGTTGCTCTCGCCTGAAGCCCGGTTGCATACCTTAGTCAGATGCATATCTTGTTGGCTCAACAGTGGCCAGCTTACGCCTTCATGACCTCCATACAGGGGGGAATGGCCATGACAAGTGCCCTGCAGGTCTCAGGGTTGAGCACCTGAGGGAAGCGCTGTCAGGTAACCACGCATGAACTGTAGTTTCATGTCTCAGGCACTTAGGTTGCTAGGTAGAGGCTCTTCTACTAGCCTCCAACCAGCTCATGGTACCAGTGCAATGAATAACCTTGCGGCTGTGCATCCTTCCTACTCAGGGGATGACATGCTGTCCACAGCTGCGTCCTGTAGTCTCTTACAGGTGGGCAGCTCGGCTAGAAGGTCAGTGTCTGTCCGTGACTCGCCAAGTAGGGGGTTAGATGAAGCTCTGGTTTCATCTGCACCCACGAATGCCTTCTTTCGGCAGGCCCTCAGTCCTCCGTTTCTGTGTGCCTCCCTCTTAGCCTTATTCCGCTGAGCTCCGTAGATGCTGGCCAGATTTAAGGGCTCTCTCCCATCACACTAGTGACAGCAGAGCTCTGGCAGCCATGCACAATGCTGATAGTTAGGGCTCGGACTGGTTAGCTCCGATTGAGCCTGCTATAGCATCCCTGGTTGTCTCCCCAGACGAGGCTCTGAGAGCCGATGTGCGCTGCCCTCGGCCCCAGTGCCGGATTTCAGGCGACCTCCTTACTAGGAGTTACGACATTGCTGCCTGTGGGGGCCATCTGGGAATTTGCTTTCTCACACAGTCCTGGCTCGGTCGCAAACCATACAGGGGTCAGGTGCTGGTCACTCAGCACGGACCCTCAGTGATGCTTCACTGCAGACTTTGCATTATGACTTAGGGAGCTAATAATAATAATAATTGGAATTTATATAGCGCCTTTCAAGGTACCCAAGGTCGCTTCACAAGAAAAGGGCTAGGCAGGTTGATCAGCTGTGACGTGGCGCGCCGCCAAGGTTGGCTGGCGCAGTCGTCCCAGTCGGAGGTGTGTCGACAGACCCTCCGTTCTCTCCAGTGATCCCAGGCCAGACGTTCGGCCAGCTGCTCTTCAGGCCCCAGAGCAAAGTGTTCAGGTTGACCAGGCTAGACAGTAGTTGCACGCTGCGACGTGCACCTCTGCCTGATTCCAGGCCGGGAACCTCTGTGGTACCCCGTGCCAATAGCTTCAACCACGTTCAGGTGGACAATCAAGGGGCCAGTGCTTCTCAGCACATTCTGTACAGCGCCGTAACACTGCGCTACAGCTGAATTTCAGGCGCCAGGAGGTCGGCGTCCAGCCTCCGCCCTCCCCCAGAGTCCTTGGGGGTGCTACTCGATGCTCGGTAGGTTCTACTCAACCGAAGTTCAGGTACCAGGAGGTGGGGCGGGGTCGCCCCGTTCTGGACTAAAACGGCGGAATCAGTGCCTCACAATTCTTCCTTTCCCCATGCTGCGTGTTGCAGGGGTCCTCCAGTCTATCGCTCAGGCGGACTGGGTTGTGTCATAGCCTGAAAGATGCTACTTTCAGGTCCCTACTGCCCAATGTCACAGGTGGTCCTCCCCTTTGCATTTCTGGGCAAGGTGTACCAGTCAGGGTTCTTCCGTTGGGCCGTCCCTGGCTCTGCGTATATTAGACAGTGTGTGGCAGCATCCCTGCCACCATTACAGCTCAGCTGGTGCTCGAGTCGGCGGCCATGCGAGCCTGCCTTTCTCCGTAGCGCGTAGCTACCGTTCAGCAGCTACTACAGCACTTCATGCAATGGAGGCTGCTGGAGTACGGCCTCTTCCTTCGATTGATAGGTATGCTGACCTCAGCATTATCTAATTATCATTATCTAAGCTGTCCAAGTTCCAGGTGTCCGGAACACAGCGATAGGAAAGGGCCACCCCCGGGGAGTGGAGACTCCATCCGGAGGTGGTGGGCATGATTGGGACAGGTATGGCAGGGCAGTGGCGTATCTCTTTGCTTCCGAAGAGATGACCCACTGTTCCCCTGGGTTCTCCTAGATGGAGAGGACCAGTCCCCTAAGGCAGGATGCTCTGGCTAACGCTTGGCCAGTCAGCCTGCTTTATGCATTTCCTACAATTCTTTTGTTACTGACAACACTGGATGGGGTCCAGCATTGCAGTTACAGCCTACGTTTGGTGGCTCCACATTGGCCAGGAAGGCCATGGATCCCAGCGTTACTAAACTCCTCAAGGAGAGCCTTGGTGCCTTCCAGGGAGACAGGACCTTCTGTCTCAGGTAGGCGGACACATGTGGCACCCGAACTCGGGGCGCCTGCAGCTGTGCGTGGGGCTCCTGGTAGCCAGGGCCCACTGTGGCGTATTGCGACCAGTCAGAGGTCCATACCTTTTGACTTCAGGGGCACTCTCCACTACATGGCACTATGCAAACAGGTGGAAGCTGTTTTCACAGCGGTGCATGGCACATGGCGAAGTCCCATGGACTTGCTCAGTGATAGTGATACCACACTTTCTGCAGTCTGTGTTGGGCAGCAGGAGAGCTGCTTCCACCCTGTGCGTCTATGTGGCTGCGATATCGGCCGCACATGCAGGGGTGGATAACCAGACGGTAGGGTCCCACTACCTAGTCAGGCAGTTTCTGAAGGGAGGCCAGAGGCTTCATTCAGCCACCATGACCCCTGAGGGCACCCTCATGGGACTTGCAAGTAGTCCTGAGGGCCTTAGGTCTACCCCCATTTGGGCCGCTGAGTCAGGCAGACCTGACGCGGCTGTCTATGAATATGGCATTCGTCCTTGCCATTGCGACTGCAATCGGTCGGTGAACTCCATGCCTTGTCAGTAAGCCAGGCGTGCTTGCGCTGGCGTGTAAAAGGGTCAGGAGTGGTGCTCTCGCCAAATCCATCCTTCCTATCCAAACGATTGTCTTCCTCCAGGTAGACCAATCGATCGAGTTGGCTGCTTTCAATCCCCTGGGCTCACCAGGGGGTGCAGAAAGAATGTCAGACCCACTGTGCCCGGTGCGGGCGCTTAGGGCATAGGTTGTGGCAACAACCAGCTTGCGTAAGACAAATACCTCTTTGTCTGCTATGGGAGCCGCAGGAAGGGGGCTGCCCTGCCCAAACAGAGACACTCCCACTGACTTGTGGATGTGGTCCTGAATGCATATAGAGCACAGGGGCTCCCCATGCCTTGGCCGTTGAGTGCCACTCTACCAGGAGTATGGCTACATCATGGGCTGCCTTGAAGCGGATTTCACGGCAGGACATTTGCGCCACGGCTACATGGTCTTCATCATGTACGTTGCGCGGCTCTACAGAGTAAATGTTGCTGCACCTCATCCGGTGGGATGACAGCTGTCTTGTTGATGGCTGCAAGCCCTTAATTGATGAGTACTCTTCGTGACCTTTTTGGTATAAGTCATCCAGTGCTATAAGCACCGCCTCTGGCGGTCAGTAGGAACGAAATAGAACGATAGTTACGTATGTAACTACGGTTCTATGAGTTCCGGATGACCGCCAGAGTTCTCTGTCACTCAGACTTCTCAGACACCGCGAGAAGATCCAGTTGGAACAGAACCTATGGTGACTTCCGGAATATATAGACATTCCCGGAGTCACCCGGGTGTCACAGGTGACTTTGTTGGTATAAAGATCTCGACCTGCGCATGCGCGCAATGGAACATCCAGTGCTATAAGCACCGCCTCTGGCGGTCATCCGGAACTCATAGAACCGTAGTTACATACGTAACTATCGTTATACCCCTGGCAGGTAAGCCAGGCAGTTTTTCAGGTTTGAGGCCAGTCTAAAAGCAGCATTGCCATCACCCATTGGCAGTTATGATTGGATATTCAATACGTGTGGAGCTCATGTACATATTCAAATGCATTAAAAAAGAAACTTGTAATACAAAACAAGTTACTTTTCAAGTATACTTTTACTATGTAAAGTTTTATTGTGGTAGGAGTAAAGGAAAAAATTAAGCCTATTTGGGTTTATTTTGGGCATGTACGATTATGTTTAACTCATTTGCATATTAAAATTCATTTTCAAAGAAACTTTTAATACAAAATGTTTTCATTGTCATGAATACTTTCATTGTGTAAAGTTTCATTTTGATAGGACTAAAGGAAAAAAATAGCCCTATTGGGATTTATTGGTGTCTCGCCTTATTGGCACACATCTCGGATTGATGAGAATTAAACATATTTCCTCAACTAGGATTTCTTAGGACTTTTAGTATGTTGTTCTGGACACCTCATAGAAATTATCTGAGCTGAAAAAAATTATTTTACAATTTGTCGTTTTTTTGGCCCAAAAACTGGTTACTTTGCCTGGCCTAATAGTCTATTTTAAGAATTATGTTATACGCATATCAGCAGCAGCAAAAGTATTAAAGCTGCAGTGTCTAATTTTTTCACTGTAATATTTGGCAAAACTGTCATAATAGCCATTCAGCTATATGTAGGTGAAGTAGTCTGAAAATATGTTTTCATCACTTTGCTCCCCCCTGCCTCTGTGTGCTGCCCCCCAAAATTGCCACCGCTCATGTTAATTTTGACCAATCAGAGCAGGCTCAGATACTCCGTTCTTATTGGCTGTGGGACTGTCCGTTCACTTGGCAACGACGTTGATGCGTCAGTTGCGTGAGCGTTCACGACCCTAGCAGTCTGAAACTACTGTTTGGCCCTACTAAGGCAGACAGCGAATAGCAATGTCTTCACCAACGAACTATCTATACTATACTATCTATGCAACGAACCCTCAATTTACCATTCCCCGGATACCAACAACTAACACGGTGGGAGGACAGTGTGTACACAGAGACTGAGAAACACCGAGGAGGAAATGTAGTCGCGCGGCTGTTGCTGTATGAAGCCGAGACGTGTGGAAAGTGAGCCAGGAGAATGGGCTTCCTTTGGCTGTGCTTTAGCTGATAAACCAAGTTAGCACCGGTCGGATAGCATTAGTTAACTCACCCGGTTGACGCGTTAGCCAGAAGCTAGCTCCGCCTGCACGGGACTCCCGTGGCTCCTCTCCGCACTGTGGCTGGATAGCCTGCGCCGGTGTGCCCCACGAAGCACACCAGTTCGGACTGGTCCGCTGCCACCCTGCCAGCTCTCCTGGACGCTTACCTGCGCTCGCGGATTGCTGTCAATCGCGGAGGACGCCGCCTCCCTGCTACACCGCTACCCGACAGTGTTCACCTGCTGGCCGGCTAGACTGCTGCTAACCCCCGGCGCCGTCCAACTGGCTTCCCCGTCTCCAGCGAAGCTACAACCGGCACGCTCCACTCCGGTTGTGTGCAGCCACCACCTCCATAATGAACCGAAACATTACTGCTAAGTCCGGGGAACTTTCACGAAAAGTACAACGAAGCACCGGTGTATCTACGCCAGCCACGGTCCCGTCACAGCCAGGTAGGGTAATGTAGGATACTTGCCTTTATTTTGTACTGCCGTGCACACAATGGTGCTGTAAATGTGTTTGGTATGGTGCTCCCTTGCTGTTTGTGTGAATCTGCAATGCTGTTTTAAGGCTATTTGTTCCGTTTAGTTGCTGTTAATTTGTCTTTTGGCACAATTGATGGCCGTGTTGTTGTTGTTTTTGTGCGGACATGATCGCTGTTGTGTCGGGTCGGCCAAGGTTGATTAGGGGAATAAATATATCGGGGATGGGGGGGGAGACACTAGGTGCGTTGGGTGCAACATGAATGCGCTTAGCTGTCGTTCGGAGGGAGGAGCTGCAGCAGGTAGAGCGTTGCGAAAACAGCCGTTGGGATCCCAACGGCTCCCAACGGCTCCCAACGGCTGAAATTAGACACTGCAGCTTTAAGCTGGCGCTGCACAGCATTGCTGACAGTGTTCTATTTCGTTCCTACTGACCGCCAGAGGCGGTGCTTACAGCACTGGATGTTCCATTGCGCGCATGCGCAGGTCGAGATCTTTATACCAACAAAGTCACCTGTGACACCCGGGTGACTCCGGGAATGTCTATATATTCCGGAAGTCACCAGAGGTTCTGTTCCTTCTATTTTCTCGCGGAGCAGGTCGCACACATTGTTGTGTGCTAATATACCACTAGCTTGTCGCAAGTAGCTCGTACCCTAAGGGTTGGTGCTTCGATTTGACTTCGACCACCAAGGGCTGCGACTTGCAATTCGTTCGACTTGGCTGCGGCCGGGGGTGAGTAGAGTGTGAGGGCTACGTGTAGCCCGAGGCTACCGCGGAAGCTAATATCACCTTTCCACCTTGCTTTGATTAGATCAGGCGGCGGCTTCACAGTCGCCGTGTTATTCTTCGTTCGCACCGTTGCTTATGTGTTTCGCTAAGCCCGGGTGCTAATTGTATGCTCGAAGGTATTGTCTTTCTAGCATTGTGCACTGTTGATCGGGGGCTACGTTCGCCCCGACCGGTGCGTACTTTGATTTAATCGACAGCGAGCGGCTTGGGGGTACCAAGCCGCCGCCACAGTACTTTGTAGCATTGTGAGTAGCCTAGAGCAGTTGCATAGGCTACTTAATTTGCTCGGCAGGTGAGCCGCCACAGTACTTTGTAGCATTGTCGCCGTTGCTTGTGTGTTTTTCGCTAGCCGGTTGCTAATTGTATGCTCGAATGTATTGTCTTTCTAGCATTGTGCACTGTTGATCGGGGGCTACGTTCGCCCCGACCGGTGCTTACTTTGATTTAATCGACAGCGAGCGGCTTGGGGGTACCAAGCCGCCGCCACAGTACTTTGTAGCATTGTGAGTAGCCTAGGGCAGTTGCATAGGCTACTTAATTTGCTCGTCAGGTGAGCCGCCACAGTACTGTGTAGCATTGTCGCCGTTGCTTGTGTGTTTCGCTAAGCCGGTTGCTAATTGTATGCTCGAATGTATTGTCTTTCTAGCATTGTTGCACTGTTGATCGGGGGCTACGTCGCCCCGACCGGTGCTTACTTTGATTTAATCGACAGCGAGCGGCTTGGGGGTACCAAGCCGCCGCCACAGTACTTGTAGCATTGTGAGTAGCCTAGAGCAGTTGCATAGGCTACTTAATTTGCTCGTCAGGTGGGCGGCTTCGGGTCAGAAGTCTCTTTCACTGTTGTGTTTGAGCTGTGTCGCACCAATCGTGTGCTCTCACCTAAGCCTTGCGTTGCATAGCTTACTTTATTTGCTTGCCAGTGGGTGAGCCGTGCCACACACTAGTATGCTGTTGTATACACTGTATGCTGCGCCGGTGGACGAATTAGTTTCCTAAATCGCCTTCACCGTGTTATTTAGCCGTGTCACACTGTTGCTCGTGTGTAGGCTGCTGTAGTGTGTCGCCAGTTGGCAGCTTAGTTCACACCGCTGTGTTATTATAGCCGTGTTGCACGGTAGCTCACGCCTTAGCCTGACTGCATAGGCTACTTAATTTGTAGCCTATGCTCGCCAGTGAACGTCGTTGCCGTCACTGTGTTATTAAGGCGCATTATTGCTTGGGTGCTCTCGCCTAAGGCTCAATTGCCTATAGCCTTCGTTGATTTGCTCTCCAGTGGGCGGCTGGGGTTACCAAGAGCCGCTGACACTGCCAGGGGACTGCAGATGGATTATAGCATTTGGCTGTGTTATTTAGGGGGTCGTGGGTGCGCTTTTGTAAAGCTCGATTGCCTAGCCTACTGTAACTTGCTAGCGCCAGTGGGCGGCATAGTTACACCTCCACGGTATTATTCTAGCGGTGTCGCACCGTGGTTCGGGTGCTCTCGCTGAAGCCCGGTTGCATACCTTATTCGGATTACACATTTTAATTGGCTCGACAGGTCGCGTTGTTGCTGGGGTGCTCTCGCCCAGAGCTCGATTGCCTAGCCTACTGTAACTTGCTCGCCAGGGGGCGGCATGGTTAAGAGAGAGAGAAGGTCTGCCGCTGTGTTCAGGACACCTGGAACATGGACAGCCTTTAGGCTTAGGAAATGGGGGAACGCCCATGTAACCCGCAGGCTCCGCCTCGATCTGGTGCCCCCCTGGTGGAGGCGAGCAACTAATGTATGCAACCGGGCTTTAGGCGAGAGCAACCGAGCCTCGGTGCGACACCGCTAGAATAAAACAGTGGCGGTGTAAAACTATGCTGCCCACAGTTCAATTGAATTCAGTTTATTTAAGGAGGGGACAGTGCAAATTAATAAAAGACATGATCATACATGGGTTAAAATGCTAGAATTAGCCAAATGCTATTCTTTATCTGTAGTCCCCTGGCAGTGTCAGCGGCTCTAGGTAACCCCAGCCGCCCACTGGAGAGCAAATCAACGAAGGCTAGGCAGTCGAGCCTCAGGCAAGAGCACACCCAGGCAACACTGCGCCTTAAATAACACAGTGACGGCAACACTTGGATTCCAAGACGTTCACTGGCGAGCAAATAAAG
The DNA here is from genome assembly GCA_026122265.1 of Ammodytes dubius. NCBI lineage: Eukaryota > Metazoa > Chordata > Actinopteri > Uranoscopiformes > Ammodytidae > Ammodytes > Ammodytes dubius. The sequence goes on from CM047524.1 coordinate 3,364,802, forward strand.
TAGCCTAAGCAACCAGGCTAAGGCGTGAGCTACCGCCGTGCAACGGCTAAAATAACACGGTGAAGGCGATTTAGGAAATCATTCGTCCACCGGCGAGCAATACAGCAGCATACAGTGTATACACCAGCATACTAGTGTGTGGCACGGCTTACCCACTGGCAACGATTGGTGCGACACAGCTGAAATACAACAGTGAAAGAGACTTCTGTCCCGAAGCCGCCCACGCTACAAAGTACTGTGGCGGCGGCTTGGACCCCAAGCCGCTCGCTGCCGATTAATCAAAGTAAGCTCAATTAAAGCAAAGTGGAAAGGTGATAGTAGCTTCCGCGATAGCCGCCGGCTACGCGTAGCCTTCACACTTTGCTCACCCCTGACCGGCCGAAGTCGAACGAATTGCAAGTTGCAGCCTTTGGTGGACGAAGTCAAATCGAAGCACCAACCCTTAGGTTACAAAGCTACTTGCGACAAGCTAATGGTATACTATCACACAATAATGTGTGCGACCTGTTACGCGAGAAGATAGAAGGAGCAGAACCTCTGGTGACTTCCGGAATATATAGACATTCCCGGAGTCACCCGGGTGTCACAGGTGACTTTGTTGGTATAAAGATCTCGACCTGCGCATGCGCGCGATGGAACATCCAGTGCTGAAAGCACCGCCTCTGGCGGTCAGTAGGAACGAAATAGAACAACTTTAAATGGGCAAATATAAGATATTTCAGTCGTTTTCTTGCTGCCAGAAATTGATCTCAAGCCCCGTCTTGATACTGACATGTTTTATATGCCTTAAAATTAGTTGTTGACATTTCATGAGTATCACAATAAATAGATTATATCCTATCCAGTGTCTATTACCAGCTGAAACAACTTTAAATGGGCAAATATAAGATATTTCAGCCATTTTCACCTGCCAGAAATTGATCTGAAGCCGAATCTTGTAGTTAAAATGATATTTCTGCTCCAAACTGACATTATAACATTCATTTGGGCTATATGGGGTAAATAAGAACAAATTCAGTCTCTTTTAACAGCTTAATAACAGTAATACGTTTTAAATCAAAAATATAACACAGAGTCGTTTTTCTCCTGCCAGAAAATTCTCAAGCCCTATCTTGATACTGAAATATTTCATATGCTTTAAAATGTGTTGATAACATTCATGAGTATCACATTAAATAGACTACATCCCATCCAGTGTCTTATCAGCTGAAATACCTTTAAATGGGCAAATATAAAATATTTCATGTCACAATCCTGCGTTGGCCTCAAGCCCTTGTGTTGTTTTTTCCCCCTTTCCCCTGTCTGTGTGTCTGGTCTGATTGCAGGGTTGGAGTCAGGTGAGTCAGGTACCAGCATCCACAGCTGCCATCAATCACCAGTAAACTGCTCTTCACAAACCCGGACCAATCTTCCATACACTGACAGACTGTAGACTTTGCTCACAAAGTCAATTACTTTCCAGCCACCTTCCTGTTTGCAGTTCCACCGGCATTTTTGCCATTTCTAATATCTGTTTCTCTCTGCCACCAGCTCCTGTCCTTGCCAGCCAGCACTCTTTCATGAGGGCTATATGGGATATAATAGATGAGTATGGCCACGTATTGATATTTGAGAACTGGAAAGGATATTTTTTTGCACAACTTAAGAATGCATTTAACACTATGGTGTATTCCAGCCAAATTTGACTGATATAAAAGTTTTCTCTGAAAAATATTCTTAATCTATTCTAAAGATTATTGTGCTAAAATAAAAAGCTGTTAAAAGAGACTGGATTTGTTGTTATCTACCCCATATAGCCCATATGAATGTTATAATGTCAGTTTGAAGCAGACATCTCCTATTCACTACAAGATTCGCTTGAGATCAATTCCTGGCAGGTGAAAACGACTGAAATTCAAATTCAAATTCAAATTCAAAAAAACTTTATTTGTCCCCAGGGGGCAATTGAAGGCACATAGAGCAGCTACATTACAAAGGACAAGGCCATGTCCAAACATAAAACAAACAAATACAGCGTTGCTACCTGGCAGACAATACACACAAGCACAGGTGTCTACAAATACACAAATATATATAAATATGTATAAATGTGCAAAATGCATGTTTATAAATGGAGAACTTAAAAGTGTAAAATGTGTCAAATATGTCTTATATTTGCCCATTTAAAGTTGTTTCAGCTGGCAATAGACACTGGATAGGATATCATCTATTTATTGTGATACTCGTGAATGTTAACAACTAATTTTAAGGCATATAAAACATGTCAGTATCAAGATAGGGATTGAGATCAATTTCTGGCAGCAGGAAAACGACTGAAATATCTTATATTTGACCATTTAAGGGTGTTTCAGCTGGTAATAGACACTGGATGGGATATAATCTATTAATTGTCATACTCATGAATGTTTACAACTCATTTTAAGGTATATAAAACAGAAATAATTTCAATTACAGTGGTTTAAAAACAAAAAGCAGGATAATTGACCCACGGTACACATAAACAAATCAAAAACCAATAGCCTATATGCCTGCCTTAATCACGTTATTTTATTTCACCTTGATGCACAGAGAGCCACCAAAGACGGGGTCGATCCCCATACAACGTTGATGTCTGGTCGCCTTAAAAGACATGTATGTGTTAATAATACAGCGGACAATAATCCTGTAGTGCTATTGAGTAGTATGACTGATCAGAAGTTGCTGCCGCACACACGTTTCGAGGCGATATAGCCCAGTTTAAACAGGCTGTGCGCGCTCCCGCGGCTGAAATCACTTTTTGGCACCACACCGGTCTCCTCCGAATGGTGGGAACACTCGGGTTACAAATAAACAACAGATACAATTTCTCTCGGCGTTGATTTCTTCTTTAATGATAGCCAAAACGGCAACACAATACTCTCGCATATGCTCGACAATCATAAACTGAATCCCACACGTTAATGCCCCCCCCCCCCCCCTAAACAACCTGTGGGTAGGAACTAAAGTTACCTGAACGCATAAATGAAATAATAATAAAATACTTATTAATTCGCAATGTAATTTAAATGAGAATTAAATAATGAATAACAATGTAAATTATATGATTACAATAGCCTACCTCCTCTTATAAGTCGAAGTACAAATCAATGAATGGTTCACAATCACATCTCTAGTAAAATATTAATTTTACTCTTAGATTCGAAGGTTTTACTGATTATTTATTTTGTGTGGCTTTTTAGTTGTAGGCTATGTTTGAGGAGCACAATTGGGAGTTTTGTTTATGTAATGTTGAAAGAATTGGCTGAATTTTCATTTTGGTGCATCCCTACAATGAATAATCGTCTTTAATAACCGTGATTACAATATCAATCAAAATAATCGTGATTATCATTTTTGCCATAATCGAGCAGCCCTAGTATGAGTTATTGTTTACAGCCATATTTGAGCTTCAAACTGAACCAAGCTAGCTAAAGTTAGCGTCAACCGGCATAGTTCAAGTGATAACAGTTCGTGCTCTGTTTCTTGTCAGCGGATGTATGCAGGAAAAAATGGAAAGGCCTCAGGGACACTTTTCTTAAGGAAAAGAAAAGGGAGAGTGAGGCCAAGAGGAGTGGGGCAGCGTCAGGGACATATAGGAGGTGGAAGTACTCTGCGGTCCTGTCTTTCCTCGACCCCCACGTTACACCTAGGGCTACGGCTAGTAACATGGAGCGGGGGGTTGGGGAAGACAGGACTGCAGAGGAACCAGGGAGAAGTCAGGCAGAGCAGGACCCAAGTCAGGCAGAGGATTTGGCTGAGCTGTCTGTGGCCGGGCCTTCAGGAGGAGGAGGTTGGTTGAATTGTCAAGTCACACATAGTAATAACACGTAGCGAAAAAGTCAAGAACGTTTGTGATCTTGTCTTCTTGTAAAATAAAAGGCTCACTGCAGGAAAGGGTCAGATATTGTAGTTACTGGAAATATGTAATGTACTGACATGGGTGTATTTGCTGTCACCAATTACAGATTATCATCATCACCATCCTGAGCAGGAGGACCTTGGCTCACCCTCTGCCTCTGATGAGACAGAAGCTGATCCTCATCCTCCAGTGCTCCACCCAATACCACCAAGAGGTATGTACATGACAAACGATGTATTATATTAAATATAATGTATGCATGGATACTGTGTTTTTCTCGATAACATGTACTTTATTCCCTGCCTTCCTTAGTTAGATAAGCACATTTTTTTAGTCCATCCAGTGCTCCACAGCAGAGTGGGAAGTTCCAGCACTCCTCAAAGACTGCCGCGATGGACCTCCAATCTTCTGCTGTGGGCACTGCCATAAACTCCCCCACCATGCACTCCCAAATGGCAGTGGCCACAGCAGGGACGATGATGCTGACAGTGGAGACCCCAACACGGAAGCTGTTGGCGATGGTCCTGTACGAATCCCCTGTGGCAAAGTACCTGCAACACAGACAACAGTTAATATAGGCTAACTGAGTTATTATGTCAAGGTCTATACTACACTCAACAAAAATATAAACGCAACACTTTTGTTTTTGCTCCCATTTTTCATGAGATGGACTTAAAGATCTAAAATTCATTCCAGATACACAATATTACCATTTCTCTCAAACATTGTTCACAAATCTGTCTAAATGTGTGATAGTGAGCACTTCTGCTTTGCTGAGATAATCCATCCCACCTCACAGGTGTGCCACATCAAGATGCTGATCTGACATCATGATTAGTGCACAGGTGTGCCTTAGACTGTCCACAATAAAAGGCCACTCTGATATGTGCATTTTTTTGCTTTATTGAGGGTCTGGGGACTCAGAACCAGTCAGTATCTGGTGTGACCACCATTTGCCTCATGCAGTGCAACACATCTTCTTCGCATAGAGTTTATCAGACTGTCAATTGTGGCCTGTGGAATGTTGGTCCACTCCTCTTCAATGGCTGTGCGAAGTTGCTGGATATTAGTGGGAAGTGGTGCACTGCACGCTGTCGTATACGCCGGTCAAGCACATCCCAAACATGCTCAATGGGTGACATGTCCGGTGAGTATGCTGGCCATGCAAGAACTGGGACATTTTCAGCTTCCAAGAATTGTGTACAGATCCTTGCAACATGGGACCGTGCATTATCTTGCTGAAACGTGAGGTGATGTTCATGGATGTATGGCACAACAATGGGCCTCAGGATCTCATCACAGTATCTCTGTGCATTCAAAATGCCATCAATAAAAGGAACCTGTGTTCTTCGTCCATAACAGATGCCTGCCCATACCATAACCCCACCACCACCATGGGCCACTCGATCCACAACATTGACATCAGCAAAGCGCTCAACCACACACGCTGTCTGCCATCTGCCCTTAACAATGTAAACCGAGATTCATCTGTGAAGAGAACACCTCTCCAACGTGCCAGACGCCATCGAATGTGAGCATTTGCCCACTCAAGTCTGTTACGGCGACGAGCTGGAGTCAGGTCAAGACCCCGATGAGGACGACGAGCATGCAGTTGAGCTTCCCTGAGACGGTTTCTGACAGTTTGTGCAGAAATTGTTTGGTTATGCAAACCAATTGTTTCAGCAGCTGTCTCAGTGGCTGGTCTCAGACGATCTTGGAGGTGAACCTGCTGGATGTGGAGGTCCTGGGCTGGTGTGGTTACACGTGGTCGGTTGTGAGGCCGGTTGGATGTACTGCCATATTCTCTGAAACGCCTTTGGAGACGGCTTATGGTGGAGAAATGAACATTCAATGCACGAGCAACAGATCTGGTTGACATTCCTGCTGTCAGCATGCCAATTGCACGCTCCCTCAATGCTTGTGGCATCTGTGGCATTTTGCTGTGAGACAAAACTGCACATTTCAGGGTGGCCTTTTATTGTGGTCAGTCTAAGGCACACCTGTGCACTAATCATGATGTCAGATCAGCATCTTGATGTGGCACACTTGTGAGGTGGGATGGATTATCTCAGCAAAGCAGAAGTGCTCACTATCACACATTTAGACAGATTTGTGAATAATTGTTTGAGAGAAATGGTAATATTGTGTATCTGGAATGAATTTTAGATCTTTAAGTCCATCTCATGAAAAATGGGAGCAAAAACAAAAGTGTTGCGTTTATATTTTTGTTGAGTGTAGTTTGTGCTGTTATTGGTGGTAGTATTTTATGTTTATGGCTCTAAAGTCAGAGTAATCAATAATAGATAATAGGCTATAATAAAAGTATGTAGGCCTTTCTGTTTGTAAAAAAAAAAGATAATATAGCTGCCACATTTATGTGCCAAAAATGATGTTGCCTAGCTATTTCAGTGTAGGCTACTTTTGATACATTTGTTGTTGTGAGATCACAGTGAAATTTCCGTTTTGGTACCGGTCAGAGAGATTACTATCAATGTTGGTTACAGTTACTATTGATACATTTTAACTAGGGCTGTCAAGCGATTAAAAAAGATAATCTAATTAATTACAGGCTCTGTGATTAATTAATCTAAATTAATCGCATACTTATATGACACTTGTATGCCTGTTTATAAACAACTGTAGGCTACCGTTCGTCTCTCTCACTACAAGATAGAGCGCTCTGATTTAAACACATGCTGCCACGCTATTCCTCTTCTCCCTAATACAGCCGGAGATGCAGAGGCCGCCATCAGGCCCCTCTCTCTCTCTCTCTCTCTCTCTCTCTCTCTCTCTCTCTCTCTCTCCCTGTCTCTCGTAACTTCTGTCTCGTCCTCTCAGCTAGGAACTACTAGCGCCGAGAAAAAAAACACAAAAAAACAAGCAGGCTAAATGACGACTGTCTATCTCCCACAACAGACAGCGCTGCACTGGTGCGGTGCGCATAGCCTATGCTGATTCAGTCACCGTCCTACTCATAGCCAAACATATTGACACACACAGACACACACAATGGAGGAAAAAAGATAGGCATATGCTAGGAAGAGTGAGAGGGGGCGGGTGTCGATCGCAGCTAGCAAACAAAAGTGAGACACGAAGGAAGATTGAGAGAGACTGTTTTGAACGTACATTGTTAATTAGGCACCCACTAAATCAATAATGCACATACACTGCAGAGAATAACATAAGACGTATTCCTACCTTCATGCTTATGTGCCCGAGCTTCCCATGAAACGTCCATAGAGCCCTCTCTATGCTTCTTTCTTTACTCTTTAATCCCGTGTGGGCCGTGTCAGCAAGCTACAGGTGCAGCTCCGCTATCGCCTCACCTCTTTTGCACCGGGTCAAAGGGCAATATAGAAGTGTGATTAATCTGCATTAATTTTTTTAATCGCGTTAATTTTTCTGTGATTAATTAATCGAAATTAACGCGTTAATTTGACAGCCCTAATTTTAACATTTGTTAGTAAACTCACTTACCGGAGACAGATAGACAGGCGCTCCGCAGCTGGGACGGAACGCCTGTAGTTCGTATCCTGCCGGGAAATCCTGTCACCGATCCGGGCCAACAGGTCGTCGAATTGGGCCAGTCAACCGGAGGTAGGGCTGGAAACGACAGTCATCCAGGCGCAGCTCCTGAGTCAACCGGTGATATTCACCCAGCTGGTTCCGACTGCGGGTTATTCTGTGAACCCAGATACGGCGGCGGTGGGTGCGACGCTTCTTCCAAAGAAGATATAAACACGCCAGGGTGTTAACATTTACCATGTCTGCTGAATAAAAACGGCGTAGGCTAATTAAAAATAAGCCGGCTAGTTTTTAAACCTCTTTCCAACTGTTGTTGTCCAACTGTTTTCCAACTACCAAATAAGCCCCTCCCCTCACGCGGCGCGAATACTTTCACTGTGCCGCATTCACCCCGCGATTGCTGCTCTATCTGCCTGATTGCGTTAATTTATACTTTCAATAGTTGAATGAATATTGATTCTTCCAAAATTGTGGAAATGCCTTCTGGTGAAGTCCCTTATTTGTACCTGAAGGCGGCACAGGAGGATGGTCATACTTCAGTTTAATTTGAACACTCTAAGCGAAAAACTCTATCTTGTATACCACAAATGAATGTTTGATTGTTACATATTGGACTATTTAATTAGGTATCTAACTCTAATAAGGAACTTTGATATACCAGTGATTCTTGAGAACCGGGACAAAACAGGGTGCAATGTTGAAAAAATACAAACCCTATGTTTAGGCAAATTAAATTACATACTACTGAGCTACTGATACAACCTCCCAGCTTTTATCCTTTTTATCAAAATGGGCTTTTTACCTTGCCATTCCTTATTTTGTGTCAACACCGTCAGACACCAAAATCACAAATAAATTTTCCCTCAATTTATATTAGACCCATGAGAAGAATTGTGATCACAAGTATTCACCAAGACTGACAGAGGCCACAAAAAATATTTTCAAAATGTATTTGACTATAGATATTTTATATCGATTTTCCTCTATGTTCTTCAGGTGAACTGTGTAATAGAATGTTTACTTTAAAATTAACAGCAATCAAGATGTGTTTCAAATTTCAAAACACATTCTCATGTTAGGTGACTGGTTAGATTTTCACATATGACCAAACATTCCTCAACAACTATGAAATATCATTATGTATTGTTATCATAATAATATAAATCTGACGGAGTTGACAAGTATATCTTATGAATTTGACATATCTGCCGGTGGTGACAAAAACCCAGATAACTATCAAATACGTAGGATAATCAATAACAGTGATTTTATAACAGCATATTATTGGTTGAGCGTTAATTCAAAGATTCACATTACAGTCTTTCAATCAGACTAGCTCTAAAAGACTCAGACCAAATCGCCTCATTTTGTATATCATCCTGTACTTTTTTAAGAATCATCCATGACAAAAGAAGATTGTGAGAGTTTCCATAAATACAGTATTAGAAAAACTAAACCCTATTTCTGTATTTAATATAATTATACAGGGTTCGTACAGCTTTTTAAGAGTAAAATTCAAGCACTTTTCCAGCACTTTCAAGATAAAATGTCAACTTTTTCAAGGAAGCCGAAGCTTTAAATATATAAAGTATATAAATAAATGCTTATGATTTCATACATTGCCTTATCTGTAAAATGGGAGTGTTCATAATATAATGTGTATGGACAATCACCAAATTGCAGTATGCCCCTAAGGAGACCTTTATCAGTTTAGTTCATATGAAAAAAATGACCATCTATCAGGTTAATAACAACATGACTATACTTGAGCAATATCACATGAGATGGACCATATTGTCACTCTATATCAGTGCTGCTGTGATTCGGTCGAAAATGCCATAATGGTAATCAATAGGTCTTGATGTAGGAAATGGTTACTAATTAATAACTTATTTCACACACACACACACACACACACACACACTACATGTAAGAAACATGTAAGAATAACAAAGGGCAAATACAGCCTTTGCACTCCTTTTCCCCCCCGGCTGAATTATAAAAATATGTATAAAAATATGCCTAGATATTATATATTTAAATACATTCTTGAGCTTGTGTATGACCAGACATTTTCAATATTGCTAGGTTGCCAGATTACAGTTTGTGTATGTTGGTGTGTTGCCAAAAAGTGATCCTCCCAAAACGGTCTTTCAGTCAAATAACAAAAGGTATTTAAGCCAATATATGTCCATGATTTCAGAACGTAAATGGGACTAAGTGGGCTCTGGTCCAATAAAGCATCAGTCCAAATGGCTACACAGCGTTAACATGCTGAGACTGTGGACTGAAATCTCTTTTTGGCAGCCACCTGACAGCAAAGACCGTTCTCGACTTCGACAACTTCACAAAATTAAAATGTTGGATCTTGGTTCTGTAACTTATCACTACAGTGTGACTAATGGATTAGGTTATACAACTTGTTATGGGAGCTGCATCGAGCTAACCCCGCTGAGGGTAACATCACGTTACAATGAAGTAACCCCTGAGCTTACGTTATCTAGCTAACAACATGAATTTGGAGCAGGGCTCCAGACTAACCATTTTTACTAAGAGCACTGGCGCCTCTAACTCAGAATTTTTAGGGGCGCAAGCAGAACATTTAGTGGCACACCTTAAACAGACCTGCAACGCAGCTATTCAAATGTTTCCCAATTTGAACTATATTAGGTCAACTGATATTGTATTGCCAGCATGTTTTAAAACACTGACAACAGATGATACAGTTCATTGTGTTTTTAATTTTGTATCACCATGTGAAATCCTTCAGACATTCCTTTAGGAAAAGGCATTTCTTTTACCTATTTTCACCACAACCCCTTCTACATCGGATTTTTCCTCTATCCCTGCTTCCTGTAAGGAAAATCGTTATTGGCCCAAAAGTAACTAGAAACTAGATTTGCATAATATTACAAATTAACTAGGACGATTAACATATTTACACACTCACTTTACAAACTTTTTTGTTGCCATATATAATTATAAGGTTGTCTTTTTTATAGGAATGCAGTGGCCTATTGAAAGTGGACCTATGAAACAATTTACTAGCTTAAATTAAGTGAGTGCTGTCAGGGCCGCGGTGAGGAGGAGAGTACAGCCATTGCTACTCGGCTCTGGTGAGCGCGGTTTAAAAAAAAAGTTGCGAGGTGTCTCTGGCATTTAACAGCCTTATCGCTATGGCGGAAAGTCGGCAAATATAGCGGGGAAAGTCAGCAGTTTGTAACATGTTAAAGACAGCGGGACACTGAGAGGAGAGAAGGTCACGTCATCCGGGGCGTTGATTGTGTCGCTGATCACTCGCGGACTGTCCACTGTCTCTCTCTCAAAGCACAATAATAATTTAAAAACATTTTGTCTTTCGGTCGCGCGTGCCCCTAGTTGTGAAATGGCGCTCGCACGGTCTCAACAATTTGGTCGCAGTCTGGAGCCCTGATTTGGAGCAATACATTATTGAGAACTAGCAGGTCAGCTAATTGCTAACGGTGTTGAGCATCAATTTAGCATGCTATTTATTTGTATCAACAAGTCATTAACACATACAAACTCGGGATTTGGTGTAACTTACAAAGGAGAACATGAATGAACAGTCATCCAGAGTGACATTGTCTGATAAGTTTTACTGATTTACCTTTGGCATGACTTCTAAGTGCCGATTCCCCCATTGTGAACAGCTGGAGGTAGCTTTTTGCAGACAGTACAGTCGCCTATGCCTGCCGGTTATTAGGGCCTCTTCATAACCAAATGGAAACGGATATTTGATATGGAAGTATCGGGAGCAATAGGTCCATGAGCAGCGACTCGTGGTTCTGGATAATTCCTGGAGCGATCGCCAGGTGTGGCGCGTGTCCCAGGAAAGAAAACACGGGGAGCAACTGCACTCGTGCATACAAGACGGCGGCTAAGAAAACATTGCGAAAGATTTTTTTTTTTAATTTACAGAATAAAAAAAATTAAAATATGAGTTGAATTACGACACTGGTCAATAAAGAGAAAATCCAGCATTTTCCAGCACAGTGTTCAGATTTCAAGCACATTTCAAACCTTGAAAACACTCGATTGAAAATCAAGCATCTGTACGAACCCTGAATTATAACTTGAAAACCACCCAAATATGATGCCTTCACATTGAATGTCAACTCCGTCATTCGCCTGTCACCACCGTCAGACAGGAAATATGTGTTGACATATTTAACGTTTCTTAAACAAAAAAAATTGAATTAATCTAGTTAGCCATTTGTTTTTTCTGTTGATGATTGGTGCTAGTATGAACTACTTCAGGAATATAAAATTATCGAAACATTTCAAATAACTTCTTCAGAAATTGTAAGTCGGTGTTGACATATCATGGTTGTGACGAATGACTTTCAAGATTTGGAATGTAAAATATTCTAAAACTACAACACTTATCAGAGCCTGTCTGACTCTAATGTACTCTGCACAGGTAGCTTGTGACAATAGGTCCTTCACGGAGACAGCTGCCCCTCATATTGCGTGATTTTATTATATTTGAATGAAATGTATGACGGTGTGTGACAAAAAGTGTCCCCCCAATTTAAAACCTTATAAAACATGAATGTGTTGTAGAAAAAAAAAAGTATTGATATGAGAGATTATTTAGTGTTGCCTTTGATGAAAAAAAGCTCTTTTTAATCATTAAAGTACATTTTTAATAGGTTTTATTGCATATGAAAGATTAAAACCTTCTCTGTGGACACACTGTTTTTGAAGATAACAAGTGTCATAAATTTGACATAATACAATCAAATTTAAGGGGATAATTATGCTCCAGACATTCTATTCTTAATCCCTAATAACATCTACAATTTTAAATATTTTTATTTTTAAAGATAACAGCAGTTACATTTTGTCCCCGCCTTTTGTCCCGGTTCTCAAGAATCACTGATAGAATTTCATCTGTTTTCATATGTTAAGGGTATGAAACTGTTTATTTGGTATATTGTAAGACAAAAGAAAAAGGTTTTTCACCAATTTGGATCATAATGTGTACCATAGATGGTTAAGAAAAACATCAAAAAAAAAATCAAAACTACTGTATATAATGCCTATTAAACCTAAAACAGACCCTTGTTTTGTGTGATTCAAATAGTTATTGAACAAAGGATGTTTTAAGACATCTGGAAATGGTACCAAGGACGAAAAAAATACATTTACACTGGCTTCTTTCATGTAATACAGAGATATGATATTCAATTTTAATCCAACCCATTATAAAACATCAGGTACAAAATTGAAAAACGCCATAAAATTAATAAACTAACAAGAAACAATATACAAATATCAATGTTGTCAAACTCAATATATCATGCTTAACACAGCAGATGAATCATGTACAGTTAAAATAATGCAATGCATAATAATAATCAAAACCAAATTCCAAAAATGAACATTTTAAAACCGCTGTACAGCCATTTGAAGTGAATAAAAGCAGTCTCCAGGTTTCAGAACAGATGGAAGTGAACTAATGTCCGAATAACTTTCCCATTGGTTTTTACATGTTGTCCACACCACGGATCCTTCTGGCCAGCTGCAAGTCCCGGGGAAGATGGTGACTCTCTTGGCGTGGATGGCACATAGGTTGGCATCTGAAAACAACAAGACCAGGAAGGCCTCAGCAGCCTGGGGAGGACATAGACAGTGACAGTTTCAGCTCAAACTAACAAGACACTTTATTTCTCATCAACAAATTACATTGCACAGTATTCATTCAATGAGAGTATCGATTTTTTGGGAAATGAATGCAAAAATGTTGTTAGCCTTTTAGCATATTTTCTAGTATGAATTAAGTATGATAATTTTTTGATGCACAAAGAAGTTAGGCTGAAAACCTCAACAGAGAAATCAGATATTAGATTTGAATACATCAGAGTATCTGCAGGTTTCAGCATGTCAAATTTAAGACTTTTTAAGACCTTTTTAATACCACCTTGAATGAAATTTAAGACCTAAAACACAATACATATAGGCGATATTTGGGGGGTCCAGCTGTATTACAACCCAAGTAGCTTGTGTGTCACTCAATGAGACTCATTCAAGTTTACTTTGTCTGTTTATTGAACATAAAGTGATACTCATTTATATCAGAAGCTAGGAAGAAAGTAGCCTCTCTCAGGGTATCTGCACATTTTAAGACCTCTAATGAACACCAATACCTTGGCAACATAAAACTACTAACTACACTACAGTAGCCTATATGCTCTGTAGAGGTTTATTAAGTTTGAATATCAAATATTCAATGCACTAATTACAGAAAATAAAAAAAATTCAGCAGTCTGAATGAAGACAATGTCCCCCCGCATTTACCATCAAATAAATATAAGATCACTGTAAAGGCAACGTGAAAACCCATCATTACCACCTTTTCAACCTATTATAGAGCTGTATCAATTGATTGACATTTTCTGATTAATCGAGTCACAAGAACAGTTTAATCAATAAAGAAAATGTGTTAGCTGCAGCATGCAGTATTAGAATGAAATAGAAAAATCTATTTAAAAATTGGTTCCACAGGTGAATGTTTTTGCACTTTCAAAATCGGGAAATAGGCTACTGTAAAGTAGGCATAGCATAGGCTACTGTATAGGTTACAGGTTTGCATAACTGGGGGATGCCCACGGGACCTGCGGTAATTTGCGAAATGTTTTATTTTCTTCATATTGTTGCAGGCAGCCAGGTTAATAAACTGCGGGTATTAGGGTTGTACCGAATGGTGATGGAAATGTAGGCTACTGTCTGCGATTGACGGGACGATCGTCAATAGTTCTTAACTAGCCGTCAGAGAGGGAGGGCAGAGTGGAGAGAAATAAAGCGACAGAGAGAGACTCGCGTCTCACTCTGTGAGCTCACAGCAAAGCGACCTGAATGCGACCGTCTGATGAGCAGCTATTAATTAATAAATATAGATAAATAAATAAAAATACTAAACACAATCAATCTGTTTGTTTCTGTGTGATTTGCGTTTGGGTCAGTACCTACATCGCCAGCGGGCGGGTGGTTGCACACCTACGGAGTAGCGGCAGTGTGTGGTCGCGGGGTGAATAAAGCCAGCCATGATATTTGTCGTCCTCCCTCCACCTCACTGAATTTATAAAAGCTGGGCATGCATTTCGCTGGGTCGTTCTCCCCTTTCTTGCTTTAACATGACCGACTTCAAATTCGGAGGCAGGGGACACACATTCTTCTTCTATGTTACGTTTATATGCGGATCACAGCCACACACGGCCGTACTGCCTCTAGTGTCAGACTTTTATATCAGCCGTTAGTTAGAAAGTAGCTCCTTCTCGGAAAGTCGCGGAAGAAAAAATATATATAGGCTAACAATGAATAGTCCTGCCCCGACAAATTTAAGACCTTTGAGTAATGGATTTAAGACCAGCATATCACATTTTTAATGAATTTAAGACTTTTTAAGGCCTTAAATTTAGAAAAATGAATTTAAGACTTTTTAAGACTTTTTAAGACTCCGCGGACACCCTGTACATTTATTTAAGTGAAACTAATCAATGTTTTTATATTGACAATGTGTCAAATAATAAAAGAGGCGCTTATAGTAATCAAATCAGAGAAATCACAACTGATCTTGCAGTTCCCCCTCCTATTTTACGGCATTTGCAAAGGAGTTTAAAAAATGTCTTGAAACGTTTGTGGGGGTTCTCAATTTCCTCACGTGAGTCCCAGTAGTTGCGTTTTCTCCAACCCGTATTTATTTAGTTTCTGTAAGTCAAACAGTGTGAGAAATGTGAGACAACTTTGCTAAATTGTGACTGATTGGAGACAAAAATAAAAATTGTAGAAGATTGCAGTGTTTCCCCCAGAAAATGTCTTAGTCAAGGTGGTCAGGGGAGGCGCGGCGCAACGCGCTGCGGCAAAAATTTTAGGGGTATTTTGCTCAAAGATGCCAATGCGCCGTAAAGAAATAAAACAGACACTGACCTTACAGTTGTGCAATTTTGTTTGCTATGTGCAGGTACAAATTATGTGTAAACGTGCAGACAGTACAAAGCACAATTAAAGAAAACTTCTACTGTTTTGGTGCAATACTATATAGACACACTAAATACAAATAATGGACCATACATTCAGAGCCGGCCCAAGCCTTCAGTCCAATGTTAGCGCTGCTGAAACTATAGATCTTTGCTAAATATTATTCACACACCCAGTGTTTTCCGCTAGTGCCTCCACTGTGCAGCTGTGTGAAAATGTTAGACAGCCGAGATTCCGACCTTCCTAGGGGGGTTCGGGGGTATGCCCCCCGGGAGATTTTTTTTAACCTTTTTAAAGTGAAATGCATGAATCTGGTTCACTTTGAGAGAAAAATTAAGAGGCTGAATCTGAGAAATTTTGTGTGAACAAATAATTTGGATACACTGGTCAGATGAATTAGAAGCTATTGAAGGACACATGGATTTTCCATACAAATATTAATATAAAATCAAATATTATGGAGGGTCCTCTGGGTTGGGCTTGAAGCTCTTTTTCTTTTACGGGACATATTGCTCTGTAATATAATGAATGCATTTAAATTCAGTGAGAGGAACGAAGCAGAAGAACTCTGTTGTCCAGCTACTGTACCTTTTTTTCCACAGACGAGGCTGAAATAGGCTATAGACCAGGGGTCTCCAACAGGTCGATCGCGAGCTACCGGTAGCTCGCGGGCGGGTTTTCAGTAGCTCGCCTGATAGGTTGACCGACTTGTAAAAAAAAAAAATCTTTCGCAATGTTTTTTTTTTTTTTACAAGTTAAAAATCTGATGAAGGTAAATGCACCTCTTCCCATGGTCAAAACTTTGCGATTTGCGGTAAATAAATGTTCACATGTGTCTCAAAGCGTTTCTCTATCAGCTGGTGTGTGTGCTGCTCTGCGGCTCTGCATGCGGCCATGCATGACTACGGCATGCACTGTCTTTGACCTTTGCATAAATGTATTTAATCATTTTAAGGGGAAAACACATTTTATTTATTATTTCAACTATTGAGTTATTTGTAAAACAGCATGCTAGTGTAGCCATACAAGATTTATTTTCTGAATTTTCAATGCTGCTTTATTTTTACGTTTTAAATTGGGAAATACATGTTCCAAAACGACCAATAACCTCTGTATTTAAAAAGAAATCAAGCAAGTAGGCTAATAATAACCATTAATGAATTATAGGTTATCACAGTAGGCCTAATTGTCCACAATAATCTCACAACAGCCCCCTATCCAAAAAGGAACTTTAAAAATGTACAACTGTAAGGTCAGTTGTCTGTTTTATTCAAATAAGCAGTTGTTTGTTTCTGTAGTGCGTATTGGCATCTTTGAGCAAAATACCCCCAAAATGTTCAGCGCGCCGCGTTGCCCCGCGCCTCCTCCACACCTGGGTGCTGACCGCCTTGACTAAGACATTTCCTGGGGGAAACACTGTTGCGTCACAATAAGAAGTGTAATATAGACATTGATGTCAATTTTCACTGATATGTGGCCCACAAAAAGTGTAAAGTAATGTTTTCTTGGACCTTTGATGGGAAATTATTTATGATAAGCATTGGGTATTGCAATTTCACACGTGTACAAACAGAAGCTTAATTCATTTGATGTGTGCTATGTAAATAAATATAAGCGATTTGATACAAGTAGCTCTTGGCCACTTACATTTTTTCAAAGTAGCTCTCAGTTGAAAAAAGGTTGGAGACCCCTGCTATAGACTATACACAGTGCATGGGCAACTGAGGGCAGCCCCATTTCCAATTGTTTTTAAATAAACTCAATACACACTGTGCATGGATGTGAACGTGACATGATCCGATTCGGATTACCTCCCAGATGAACTGATTACATTTTTAGGCTATTAATTATCTAGACCAAAAAATTGTATTCTTTTTTTTTGTATGTTAACTCATATTTGCATAATATGATGTTAAAGGGTAACTACACCCCCTGTTTGAGCATACTGCATGATTTTGAAAAATGCTTTCAGACCATGGATTCTGAATTCCGTTTGAGAACCTTTGTTTTTAAACATTCCGACATCAGCCGGCCGACTTTCGGGAGGGAGGGGGCCGCGCGGTGTCTGTGAAGCAGGGGGCTAGCTGCTAGCTGTCACTCAGGAAGATCTGAATGACATGACTTCATTGAAAAATGGAGTGACACAAAGTGTAACGGCACTGTCGCTACACAGTGAGCTCATATGCCACACAGATGGGTCGTCTGAGGTGGAGGACTTTCTTATTCTAAATTGTTTGCGGGTGTCTCTATCGTAGTGTTAGGAGACAGAGTAGCGCAAGTGAGCTAGCGGCAGTGTGTGTGTGTGTGTGTGAGCGAGGAGAGCGAGCGGTAGCGTGTGTCAATAAAGTGAAGCAATGAACGAGTCCGGGTCTGTGTGTGTGTGTGTGTGTGTGTGTGTGTGCGTGCGCACAAGCGAGATAATGCAGACACACTGCCGGTAGAAGTTAAGGGTGTTAACCCCCGAAATAACATCCTTGGAGGGACAGTATAACAGTAGTAGCTCATGGACCAGCCATGGACCTGTAAAGAGCGTGACTGGCTTTGCGGCGACGTGATGACGTACATTAAGACACAATGTACGTCATTTTTCGAACCCGAAGGAAAAAGTTATTTTCAAATCTTAGTAAAGTTCTAAAATGATTTACAATACAAAACATTTCTTAAATTGCCGATATTTAACATATTGCAATTTTTTTCAATATTAACACCAGCATATATGTGTTCCTTCACAACATAGTGATTTAATTCAGCTTTTTTTTTTGAGGGGGTCCCCCTGGCGGTCGGGGGCCCTAAGCGACCGCTTAGTTCGCTTATGCCTCGGGCCGGCTCCGACTCATGCATTCATCAAACTTTTCTCTGCGCTGTCCTAGCTGATAGAAAGGTTGTGTTGCCACAGTGATGTGGAGTCTTAAACTATTCTAGCTTTGCAGAGCACTTCTTTCTGTTCAGCTAAATATCCCCATAGAACTGCACTGCGTTTATTATCGCCACCAGTTAAATCTCGGTTTGCTTCTGCTCGTTTAACTCTCCCGCGTGCATGCCGTAGTCGCACGCGGTGCGGTACGGTCGCGCGCGCAAAGCCGCAGACACAGAGCAGCTGATAGAGAAACGCTTGGGGACACATGCTTTTTACCGCAAATCGCGGCCTTTCGCGCAGTTATGACCATGCACAACACACACATCGCGCTTGCTATTACATTAATTGTGCAGCACGAAAAAAATAAAATAAAAAAAAAATTAAATTAAATATATATATATATATATATATTTTTTTTTTTGGGGGGGTTGGTTGGTAGTCAAGGCGGGAGGCTGGCGTTGCTAAGGCGGCCGCCTTAGCTATAAAGCGCTGGGGGAAACACTGGATTGTGACCTGCCTTGCACTGAACAATGCAGACAATGGTGCTCCTGTTGTTTCCAGCACAAAGCTAACTACTGGCTGAAATTGCCAGTAGGGATGGCATGAGAACCGATTCATACTGGGGATTCAATTCCTGTGGAACTGACGGGGCAGCATACGCTGTAATTGTAACTTGTTCAGCTCTGCATAGTTGCATCCTAACTTAGTGGTGGAGGGTTCTTACCTCCTGCAGGGCCATAAGAGCGTAGACCTGCCACCGGAGATCATCTTTGGAGAAACTCTGGCACACCTCACGAACCTAAACCAACAGGAGGATCCAATATTTAGAATGAGCCATTAGAGAAAACAATGTAGCAGCAAAAAAATGAGTCCTGCTGGCAGCCTTGATCACATTCTCACCTAACACCAACAGGGCTCGTCACCCATACTGCACCCCTGGTCCAGGGCTTCCTGGGGCTGCCTAACCCTGCTGAATTGATATAGCCTCGACCCTGCCGTTTTATTGATTATCTTACCTTTTTTAACCTTTTACATCTGCACTTGCTGTTTGCTTGCTTACTATGGATTCCAGATTCTATTCAGACAATCTGTTTGGGGTCTCTGGACTGGTTCTAGTGTAGTTGTCTTATTTAACTGAAATATCACATTTCGTATAATACTACATCTACATTTTACTGATATGAAATACTGTAAGAAGCTTTTTAGGTCTTTGTTCTTGGTGATGAGCCTTCTTCTCTTTATTCTGTACATCACCTCATTTATGGAATTCATCCAAACTGCTAACCTGATGATATTCAACTGTATGCGCCTGTAAAATCAGATGGCTAAACAATTAGAAGCTTGCTTGTCTGTTGTATACAATTAAGATAAATAAAGAA
The DNA here is from genome assembly GCA_026122265.1 of Ammodytes dubius. Taxonomy (NCBI): domain Eukaryota; kingdom Metazoa; phylum Chordata; class Actinopteri; order Uranoscopiformes; family Ammodytidae; genus Ammodytes; species Ammodytes dubius. The sequence goes on from CM047524.1 coordinate 3,384,441, forward strand.
TAGATATCAACTTGATTCCTGTTCAACTATTTTGACAAAACTGAGATCCTGGCCTTTGGACTTGCAGGACAAACCAGTTTTAGCAAGAAATAGTAACTCTCCCTGTGTTTTGATCAGCACATTGAAGAAATCAGAGCTTTGTTCACATATGCAACATAGCTTAAAGGTCACATATTATGTTAAATGCACTTTTTAAATGTGTTCTAACATATCCATGGGTCCACGGTGTGCCTAGAGACTGCCAAAATATTTAAAAAAATAACAAATCTCTCCTTTTCTCACTCTCCCCCTTTCTGAAACCACCACCCCTCCCCCCCAATATACTCGAGTCAGAATTCTCGCCGACTATTACGTCACAGTCGGCACAGCCACATCCCCATATTTTCTTTATATGTCCATGCTTCCCCCCACATTAGTAACCAGAAACGTCCACCGTATGATAACCCCACCCCCCCCCCCCCCATTTCTTATTGGTCCACGGCCCCGAGATCCGATGGAAAATTTTCAAAAATAGTACAGCCTGAATGTTACATACACCAACACAGAATGCGTTTGCTCATACTCCACTAATTTATCTTAACCACAGCAGTCTATTAATGCCTCGTTTTTAATAACACAACGGATAGGAAGCTACTTGTGCTTTTTTTTTTAAACGGTGAAACTAAAATAATTGTTTTTATTGGTATTTTTGCCTGCCTGGTGTATAGCTATTAGCTTTGGGACACGCAACCAGCTTTTGCTCATAACACACTGTTTATATTCCCCACAGCAGTCTGACAAAGCCTCGTTTTTAGCAAGACAAAGCATAGGAAGGTAATAGAGTCGAAGTCTAGCTTTGAAGCTAATTTTTTCACTGATTTGTGATATTTTTAGCCATTAGCTTCCGGGCTAGCTTCGGGAAAAGCATTGATATTTTGCCCATAACAAGCTCTTTATATTCTCCACAGCAGTCTGAAAATGCCTCGTTTTTACCCAGACAAAGCATAGGAAGGTAATAGAGTTTAAGTCTAACTTTGAAGCTCATGCTTTCACTGATTTTCGTGATATTTTTAGCCGTTAGCTTCCGTGCTAACGGCTAAAAGTACAGGCACTGTGGACAGGCTACTACTACAGGCTATGGACCCGTCGCTTCCAGAGAGGGGCGGGGGCAGCTCAAAGATTGTATATTTACGAGGGGAGCTGCAGCTCGGTTTAAAAAATAGGCCATCGTGAGATTAGCTGAACATCAGGGTATATAGGCATACTACAATAAATGATCTGAACGGTTTTTTTCAGCAAACAACTAAAGAAAAACGTATTAGGGAACTCTAAGACCATATAATATTGACAGAAAAGTCTATAATATGTGAGCTTTAAAGTGTTTCCTAGTCATGGCTGATACAGAGACCTTGTTCCCGCCTTTGATTCATTCTAACTTAATTGTTGTAACACTCTGGTCTTTTGCATGCTAATACTAAAGGCCTTTTAATGGTTTGGAATACTACCACGACAATTTTACCTTTATTTTTTAACATAATTTTAACAGTCTAACATAGACTCATTTTAGCGTCCCCTCATTAGCATCCCATTCACGTCAGATCAGACTTAAGGTACTTTTAATGAAATGATTCAAGGATCTGCCTATTCATAACGGTGATGTATTTAAAGCTTATTCCATCCTGAGCTGTCCATTGTCAGTCTGTCCCCACAGTCAGAGAGAAGTCAACCGGCTGCAGCTCCTTCTGTAACAATGCCATTTCCTCTGGAATAACCTCCCGTTAAAGGGATAGTTCAGTATTTCTGCAGTGGGGTCGTATGAGGTACCAGGGCTCGACAATAAGGATTACCCGACGTCCCGGGACAAGTAAAACGCCACGTCGGGCCAGTAACTATGACAACACGCTTGCCCGACCGGGCAACCGGAGGTTCCGCTGAAATTCTTGAATAAAAAATAAATAAATCGTATTTCTTATTTTTTTTATAGCGCCAAATACAAGTAGGGGAGAACGGGGTAATTTGTCACACGGGTAGGTTGTCACAATCGTTATATCTCGGAACCAAAAGGCGCCGTCTATGACATTTTGGTATGTAAATATCCAGAATTGGGATCAGAGGTCACCTACATAGTCTTCCTTGGAGTTAGACTGCTGAATTTGAGGTGAGATGACTGTTTGTGTTTTTCATGTCAAATTGAAAATATTTAGCTCCTCAGTATTTTTCTTCTAGGCTTTTACACAATGAGTTTATAACAAAACACTTGTTACCCTAAAAAAGTGAGAAGGGTAAACTATATTTTAGATTGTGGTTAGCAAGCTAATTAGTTGTCAGATGGTTGTTGGCCTTGATGCTAGCAAGAAATTCAAGTTGGGGTTGGTCGTCACATTTTTTGGGGGGTTGGTTGTCACATCTCAAAGCTGCAGCCAGAAAAGGAACCCAATAATGAAAGAAATTGTCAAGCTGTATCCTCACTGACACCCCAGAGAAGGAAATAATAGAGCAGGAAAAGGCAGCTAGCATGCAAAAGAAAAAAGGGCAACAAAATCAAAACAACCCAGTGCATCCCAAACTAGACCAGCTGCCAAGGCTACAGTAAGTTATGTAGGCCTATTTGTCAACTTGACAATGCAATTAAACTTTCAAATTTAGTTCTACTTTCTTGCCTTCTTTTTAAGATTTTTCCCATTAAGATAACATTGTGACAAACAACCCCATAGTGTTTGACAACCGACCCCTTGATGGGGTTGGTTGTCACAATGTGTAAGGGTGTCTTTGATGATTAATTTCTTCCTTATTACAATAAGATAGAAAAAGAGAGGGGTACATATTTCAAGCCAACACCTTAAGCTTCAATTTAATGTAGGAATGACTATTGAAAGATGTTTAGGTGATAAGCAATTCTCACAAGAGTAAAAAGTGTGCCTACTTACCCCGTTCTCCCCTAATCTATCTATGGTGTATCTGTACATGGTTCAACAATTCAGTGCAATTTGCACCAAAACATCTGTATGGCCGGGTGATGAGAAGGAAGCCCTTTCTGCGCCCACGCCACAGATACAGTTGCTTGGAGTATGCTAAAGCTAATTTAGACAAGCCAGATTCATATTGGAAGAAAATGCTTTGGACTGATGAGACAAAAAATAAGTTATTTGGTCATTATAAAAAGTGCTTTAGAAAGGAAAAACTGCATTCCAAGTAAAACACCTGCTACCTACTTTCAAATTTGGTGGAGGTTCAATCATGCTGTGGCCACTTCAGGGACTGGGGCCCTGGTTAAAGTGGATTGTCGGATGAATTCAACCCAGTTTCAACAGATTATTCAGGATAATGTTCAAGCATCAGTCACAAAGTTGAAGTTGCGCAGGGGTTGGATATTCCAACAAGACAATGACCCTTAACACAGTTCAAATTCCTGCAGAGGGAAAAGTACAATGTTCTGATATGGCCGTCGCAGTCCAATGACTTGAATATCATCGACAATCTATGGAATGATTTGAAGCAGGCCTTCCATGCTCGGCAGCCATCACATTTAACTGAACTGGATCGCTTTAGTATGTAAGAATGTTAAAAATACCAACATCCAGGATCCAGACACTCATTAAAGGCTACTAGAGGCTGTTATTTTTGCAAAAGGAGGCTCAACTAAGTACTGATGACATTTTTCTTTTGGGGTGCCCAAATTTATGCACCAGTCAAATTTTGTTATGATGCTTATTGCATATTTTCTATTATTCCAATAAACAAAATGACACCGCTGAATTGCTTCTGTTTACCTAAGGTGTCATATATGTAAATTTGCTTCTTTGAAATCCCAGCTAATGATTAACAAAAATCCCCAAAATTAGAAGGGGGTCCCAAACTTTTATCATATGACTGTAACTGGTGATAATTATTAAATTAACACTTATGTTATTTATCTAATTTTTGTGCGCGTAGTGTCTGCTGCGTTGCATCTCTCCTTTTCTCCTTTTTGTGAAGGGGGGGTCCTAACCCTAACCCCGACACACACACATGGCACAACACCGGTGGGCACACACACCAGTGTTTCCCCTACCATTATACAGGCCTGGTGGGGCCCCCGCCAGGCCAACAGCAGCCTGACTTAGAAAAAAAAAATAAAAAATGTTAATTCTATTTTTCATTGATTCCGTAATAATCATTTGCGAGCGTCTGCGCGGCACTGTCGGTCTACCCCTCGTGTGCGCCTGTCTTTACAACCTCTCGTTTGATTATCCCATCATCTGATCTGTGTCCCTGCGTGTGTGTAGCGCATGTTGATAGGCTAATCATGATGTAGCCTATGTTTTTTTTTTCCATAAACAATTTTTATTGAGATTTTTCTTTTTTAACAAACATACAAAACATTTAGAACCCCACCCACCCCGCACCCCAAACAATCCTTGGAAAAATTACATAAAATGACATAAAAAAACATTAAAAACAGTTACAAAAAAGACAACTACATGCAGTGTGTAATATGACATCATCAATAAAGTTCTAGAATGCAACATTCCCTGGGCAACCCCACTCCATACAAATAATAACAGAAGTACAGTGGCCCTTTAACCCTTATGCCCCGTTGGTGGAGATTTGTGTATCTGGGGTCGCATTTTTGAGATAATTTTGGCTGTGATTGTCCCCTAGCCATACAATTTGGTAAGAAGGTGTGTTTTAAAATGAAGTTTTGATATTCTGAGTTTCATCCATTTCCACTTCATTTTGACTGTGTGAGATGTTTTTGTTACACTGGGACCGTTAACTACACGATTTGTACCATTGACTTCCATTATAACGACATTTTTTGACACCCCCTTAAAATTAAAGTGAAAAATATTTTTGACTGTAATTTCCCATTTCTCTGTAGTAAACTTGATAAGGTTATGTAAAAATAAAGTCAATAAAAAAAATGCCCGTTTTAGCCCGTTTTGCATTCATTTTGAAGGTAAGGCATCACATTTTAGGTTTTAACTATTATCTAGTTGATTTATGAATTTCATATGGTGTATTACTGGGGGAAAACTTGCCTCATGACACAAACCTGAAAAAAAATAGGATTTTTCATAATTTTCAAAAATTTCAGGAATACTGGCCACTGCGACAACAAATCTAAAGAAAAATGTCAAATGTGTTTGGATATGGATGGGAGGGACTGTTGTCTGCATGTCCATGACAAAATAAGATTGTGTGTGTATGTGTGTGTGTGGGGGGGGGGGGGGGTGTGTGTGTTTGCATGTGTCATACGATATTAGGGCTGCAAATCTGTACCCCTTGTAATTTCTCTCCTCTCATACACACACACAAGCACCCTTTCACACACACACACACACGGTGATTGTGTCGGTTGTAGACAGAGACGAACGGAGGGACTCCGCTCACTGTACAGTTCCTATAGTCGCGCAGTTTGGCACTGTGTTTTCAGGCTCGAGACATTCAATCAGATCGCGGAAGTCTTTCCCAGTGAAATCGCTAACGGGGAGAATATCCCGGTTATTATTTTAGCCACAAACCACAGTTCTTCTGCGCGGCGGCTCACTCACTCGCTGGCGAGATCACACGGTGAAACGCTGCTGTGATCGGACGAAGGCATTGTGTGTTTCTAAGGTGATTTAACGTCATAGTCTTAGACGAGCGTTTAACTTATGCTGCATATTTTGCACTGCATTGTTTTTTATCAATAGTTTGAAAAAATGGTCCCACACCGGACTCTTATGTGAAGCTGACACTTCATGGAGAAGTGACACTGCAGCGCGCTCACGACCAGACGTGAACTCGCATATACGGTGAAATCTCCCATTAAAAAAACGGCATAACCCCCTGATTTTCGGATTTCTATTCTATTTTTAAAGTCAACTTGAGCGCAAGTGGAACACCGGTCATTCGGTCGACACATTCACATCCCTAATGCATAGAGAAAGTAATAAAAACAGCCTACCACACCACAAAGACTGATCAGACCGTCATCTCTTATTTTTTTTTTTATATTTGAACATGACTTCTGCAGGTGAACTATTCATTAAACTGCCTAAATTCAAGAATAAAAACAACCATCAAACTACTAGACTTTAAAATACTGGCCCACTCTTTCAACATACTTTCAGTTGTAGGCTTCAAATTCAATATGTTTGCCTGGTTTTATATTATGTGTATGAGCAATATCAACATTTCATATAATTAACTAAAAGAAAAATAACCAAATCTAAAGGGAATATCTATACTGTTACTGTATAGATATTCCCTTTAGATGTGGTTATTTTCTTTATTTTTCTAATACAGGTATTATAATTATTGACACTAAATTATTAAGAAAAAAAAGTGTGTGCAGGGCCAGTGAAAATATACAAGGGGCCAGTAAAACTCGGATCCACTGGCCCGGCGGGCCAGTAGGAAAAAAAAGTTATGTTGAACCCTGCACACACATCACACATCCACTTACACATGCACACACACACACACACACACACAGACACATACACACACACTCACACACTAAAAAAAAAAAAAAAGGCTGTTATTTTGTAGTTTTAGTGAGTGGTTTTCATCATAAAAATTCATATTTTGATGATAAAAGAGGTGATACAATGGGTAAATTTTACTATTCTCTTTCATTTTACCCAATTGCATTGTGTTTTCTGCAGTAATATGGGAAATCAGAGGCAAAAAAAATGTTTCACTTTAATTTAAAGGCGGGTTGCCAAAAAGTGTTCTTATAATGTAAGTCAATGGTAGAAATCTAACTTTTTTTATTCAATTTGACATTATTCAAAAAGTAATAATGCCCCAAATTCAATTTTCTCACCTATTGTTCAGATGGGTGAGCCGGTGATACTAATAATAATCAAAGTTAAAAAAAGATTTGAATATTGAATTTTAGTGTATTTTTCATTAAAGCGGTTGGTGGTATATGATCAAAACTGGCATCTAAAGGGTTAATTTTTAATTGTGATTAATTAAATCATGACATAGATTGAACAACAACCCCTTCATGAAAAATATGGAAAAAAAAATTGTGAAAAAATATTGATCTTTCATAATTGTAATGCAATTTAAAGGTCAAAATACACAAAATGTACTTAACGGTCCCAGTGTAACTTTTTTATTCAATCTGACATTAAACAAAAAGTAATAATGCACCAAATATAATTTTCTCACCTATCATTCAGATGGGTGAGCCGGTGATACTAATAATAATCAAAGTTAAAAAAAAGATTTGAATATTGAATTTATGTGTATTTTTCAAAAAAGCGGTTAGTGGTATATGATCAAAAATGGCATCTAAAGGGTTAATTTTTGTTTGTGATTTATTAAATCACAACATAAATTGAAAAAAATGGAAAAAAAAAATTGTGAAAAAATATTGATCTTTCATCATTTTAATGCAGTTTAAAGGTCAAAATACACAAAATGTACGCAACGGTCCCAGTGTAACTTTTTTTTAATAGGGCATAAGGGTTAAGGGGCACTGTGCAACATGACATCATCAAGAAAGTTCTAGAATGCAACGCTCCCTGGGTAACCCCACCCCTTTTGAATAATAACAGAAGCTACAGTGGCCTTCAAGGACAAGAACAATTCTAAATTTTAAACAATGCACCTGATAACATTCCAAAAACATGGATGCCTCCATAAGACCTGCTTGCTCAATGTACAAAATGTAATATTAATACATGTAATTCTCCGCTCAGGAGGACAATTCAGATAATTGGCAGAGGTGATTTTACACCAATGAGGACATATTTATGAATGAGGACATTGATCCCAGCTAATACATTACTTAAAATGTTACAGTGTCCCCTCAAGGACAAGAACAGTTCCAAATTCCAAACAATGCACCTGAAGACATTCCAACCATGACGCCTCAAGCAAGGGGGCGCATAGGCTGTGACACATGATATGGAGAAATATGGAGACATAAGAGACCCTTTCTAAGAAGAAAAATAAAAGTAATAGAAATCTAATCATTGGGAAGCAACTTAAGTTTATTAAAATGAGAAATGAAGGGGCGCCACCTATGATCGAATTTGTACAGAGAGCCTCTCAGGGAATATTTAATTTTTTCTACCTTAACAAAGAACATAACATCATTCAACCATGAAGATGAGAGGGGAGGCTTTGGAGATTTCCACTCAAAAAGTATTCTTCTCCGAGCTAGAAGAGAGGAGAAAGCAATAACATCTGCTTGCGCACTCGAATAAGTAGAAGGCACCAAGGGGACCCCAAAAATGGCTATATAAGGACATGGTTGAAGATTTAGCTGCAGGACGTCAGATAATGTTTTGAAGACAGAACACCAAAAATTGTTCAGTCTTGGGCAGAGAAAAAACATATGACTGTGGTCAGCCGGGGCAAAGCCACACCGGTTGCAACTATCGTCTACGTCAGGGTATATTTCTGCCAATTTGGCTTTAGAAAAATGGATCCTATGAAATACCTTAAACTGTATGAGCCCAAGGCGAGCACAGGATGAAGTTGAGCTCATTCTGTCGATTGCCTTAACCCACCAGTCATCTGTGAAATCCACATTTAATTCTCTCTCCATGCAACCTTAGCTTTGAGCACAGGTGTGTTATTGAGCGACATAAGACCGTTATATACCCGGGATATAAGAGCCTTCTGATCGGCACCTAATTTAAGTAATTCATCCCAGGGCAAAGCGGGGGGTGGAGAGGGAAACGAAGGATACTGCGAGCAAATTAAGTGTCTTATTTGTAAGTAACGAAAGAAATGTGAACGTGGCAAACCAAATTTTTTAACCAGATCTGTAAAGCTGGAAAAAACTCCACTTTCATATAAATCCAAGAGGGAATTAATGCCTTTTGCTTTCCACAGAGAGAATGATGCATCTAAAGCAGGGGGGGAATAGGTGGTTACCAACTATGGGAGCAAGTATAGACGGGGATGAGAATTTGAAATGACGCCGGAACTGATATCCAGATCTTAAGGGAAGCCAACACAATTGGGTTTTTGGTGTGCTTGGACGGGACAGTTGGAAGAGGGGAACACAACAACGCCGACAGAGATGATGACAAACAAGACTTTGATTCAATGGACCCCCAAGAGGTGTTAATAGCGTGGAACCAAAACAACAGCTTTTGAATATTAGCTGACCAGTAGTAGTACATAAAGTTTGGCAGGGCAAGGCCCCCTGCAAATTTACTCATTTCTAGTACGTTCCTACTAATTCTTGGGTGTTTTCCTGCCCAGATGAATGATGTAATAAGCTTATTCAATGATTGAAAGAAGGATTTTGGTAAAAATATTGGAATGGATTGGAATAAGTAAAGAAATCGGGGTAAAATTGTCATTTTCACAGAATTAATTCTGCCTGTCTGTGTAGCCTATGTTAATTAATTTTTTTTCAACAAGGCTATTTGCATAAAAAAATATAAAAGACATTTTTTCAATAGGCTAGCTTCAAGGTGAGGTGATTCAGATTATTCCAGAAATGAGTACTAGACAGGACCTGTCTATATTAGATTTGTTGTTTATTGTTTTTAATTGAAATCCACGTGTTTTTCTTCAATAGTTTACATGGCTTGTGTCTCCAAATTATTACAGAAAATTGTTATAGGCAGGACATATGACAGTTGTTTACAGAGCACAGAATTAAACAGATTTCGCCTCTCAAAGTCTTCTTCTTCTTCGTGTAACATCAGAGGTACAACTCAGTGATTAGTAGCCATGCCCTTGTCTCTGGTCCCACGTCAAACAGGCTGGCTTCCGAGGGTGGTCTGTACAGGGGGCAGGTGGTTGTGATATGCTCAACTGTTTGATCAGGGGCACCACACTCGCATGCAGCGCTGTCTGCCAGGCCCCACTGCTTCATTGAGGATTTGAACCGGCCGACCCCAGTTCGTGGCCGGTTCAGAAGAGTCCATTGCCGGCGTGGGAGATCGTCTCCTGTGGCGCCATCTCCTGGATCCTGGATGTAGTGGTGGATGTTGGTTGGCCCAGCCCTCTCCCACTCCTGCTTCCAAGCTGACGCCAGCCATCCATCTTTGGACAGGTCCTCAGTGGTGGCACGGAGCATCTCTTGTGCCGCCTTGTTGTAGGGCTGGCGGGACTTGAGTCTGTTCGGAGGAGCTGCTGTCTTTGTGGTGTTATGGAGGATGTGCCAATCGTGCTTCTGTGCTTTCCTTGCCAGGGCGAGAGTGGCAGCCTCTCGTCGTAGGCCAGCCGGTGCGATTCCTGCAAAGACTGGCAGCAGAACGACAGGGGTAGGCTTCAGGCACCCAGTGATGATCCGGAGGGCATTGTTGATGGCCACATCCACCTTTTTAACGTGTGTACTTCTGCTCCAGACTGGGGCACAGTACTCTGCTGCTGAGAAGACCAGGGCTTGGGTTGATACCCGTAGTGTCTTAGCAGTGGCTCCCCAGGTTGTGCCAGCCTCTCAAAGTGCACCATATTGATGCATTTAACTTTAAAAGGATAAGGTTTCTTCTGCAGGGGCATGCCCCCAGACACCACTAGATGGTCCATTCTCACCCAGCAGGATCTAAAAATCCTGTGAGAAACACTACATGTACAAACATACTGAATGTGAAAGTATAACCCTATGCCCTCATTTTTAACGGGGCTGTCAAAAGAGGCTCATCCCAAATGGGGTTCGATTTTGGTCAATTTCTTCTAGAAATTTGGTACGCATGCGGCGCGCATACTCTTTATCAGCTCTTACCACTGGGCCTAAAATTTTTTTTTAGGGGAAACACTGCACACCCAGGCAGTCAGAGGTAGAGAAGAGAACTAGCCGCGTTAGGATTGGTGTGACAGAAAGTCCAAAAGCCAACGAGTAAATTATGAATGGAGTGAAGTCGACCCCAACCGTCTGAAAAGCAGCGAAAATATCTGCGTTTTTTAAATTCACCCAACTTGAATCTAGTAGTAGCGAGGATGCTAACAGTTAGCTCTGCTGCTAGTAGCCTACTACCAGTTAATGTGTGCAGGTCAACACAAACATCAGCAAAAGTTAACAGAGGAACATATTTACAGCCTGCATGAGGACCTTAATAAATGGACCAAAGGTGTCTGACTTCACATACCAGGAGGCAGTGGAAGCTTGAAAGTAGAAGACTACTGGAAAAGTGTTCAAAACAGCCTGTCCTGAGCCAAATTCTGAGATTTTGAATCAAATCAAAATCACTCATAACATTAAAATAATAGCCTATAGTAAAAAATAAATACAATTTACAGTTTTAAAGAATTGCTGTTGTAAAAGGAATAAGGTAAACAAAAATAAGTGCTGTTAAAGTTCTAACATGATTTGTGTTTGCATAAAACATGTCTTATTTGCAGTTATTGTAGGTTTAGAGACAAACAAATTAAAAAGGTTCCAACTCAAATAATATTTGAATAATAGCCTTCCACTTTCAGTGTGACCCTTTAACTCATCTATAATACTGTCCATGATGCATTTATACATTGTCAATAAAGACAATTATTTGAACACAACTAATACATTTTTTTTTGTATAGTAAAAATAGACTTCGGGCAAGTAGAATTCAGACCCACTTGCTCGACCGGGCAAATGAAAAAAAAACATTAGCGTTGAGCCCTGGGTACTTAGGTATAGTTAATATGTTACATTATAGAGATGGCTTTAAACGCAGTCACTATTAGAAGTTTGGGGGGAAGTCGCGGTAGAAGTTAGCATAGTACTGTTGCAGAGGTGAACAGATTAAACACGTCTTTACTCGACATATATAAATGCTAAACTATAAAAAGAAATCTGTTCAATGCACGCTAGATTGATGCTCTTTTTCACTGCTTTAGTTAGCCATTACTTTAGGCATAGTTCAGCCATTGTATTACTACGCCTACTCATGTTGGGGCAGTCAAGCATATCTTTATCAGCTGTTCGACTCAGAGCTACCGCAGTTTATTCAAGAGACACAAGAAAACAAATAAGTGTTTATAAGTGACGACGACATGCACTGTGGACCTAAGAGGATAGTCTACCTTTATAAACCAGAGTTTACAGAAGAACTTCTGCAGAGGGAAAATTAAAGGAGCGAGAGAGAGGGGAAACTTCTGTGGAAACTAAAGACCAATCTAAAAAGGCAGAGAAAGAGCACAAGCTCCCTGTGACTGTAATCTCATGCCCACGACCTAGAGAGCGAACACCTGCAATGAGTTAGCCTGGTCCTACCAGACCATCTTACTTCATTTCATTTGTACAGGAGGTCTGGACTCGCTCAATTGAAAAACCTAAACTCACTCGAAGGCAGGTGTCTGTTGAAGTTTAAACTATTGGATCTGCCAACTAATTGCATAACGGTTGGTCGTGACGTATGTCTTGCACCGGCTTCTGACTACAAGTGAAACTGGTGCCAGACCTCAACATCATTGTTCTCAGCCACTCTCTCTGTTCGCTTATTGGACTGGTAAAAATCTGCCGGAGAAAACTTGGGAATATATATCACGGACCCAGACTGACTACTGAAGCGAAATGAAAATTGAGCGGAAGTAGATATGCGGGCGGTGCCAGGCTAGCAATGAGTGGGACTTCCTATTTCAGAAACAGGCAATGTGTTTCACAGTCTGCATTACGTTTGGTATGTCGTTTCAGTTTGTTGAGGTTTTTTATCTTGCTGTTTTGTGCCCCCAACAGAGCTTTCAAGGCAGCGCTACTTGGAAGACACTGTTGGGGCAGAAAAGTTAGGTTTAAGGTTACGACCTTCCGGGCAGTGCTGCCTTGAAGGCTCTGTTGGGGGGCACAAAACAGCTTATTTTATAATCCTCCTTTGACAGAATGTTGACTACTAACCAGTTGTGACTCTTGCACGCAGAGTATTGATGTTTTGATTCAGTGAAACTAGCTATCTCAGGCCAACAGGTGGAATACAGTGACAAGGGCGTCTGTTTGTTTGAACTGCCCCGAAAAGCACATGTGCCATCTTTTAAAACTACAGGTGGCACGTCAATTTAAATCACTTAGGCTATTGTTTACTTGTGTTCTTGAATAATTTTTCCAGCGCTTATAGTAGCGTACGAAAGAATGTGCTTTGCCAAAGCTAGAATAGTTTAAGATCACATCACTGCAACACAACTCTACACGACAGCAGAGAAAATTATGAATGCATAGATCAACGGCGGCTAAGCGAAAAGCGATCTATTTAATTATTTTTGTTCTGTTTGATATAAAAAATTATGCAAATGATTAATACAAAAAAAATATTATTTTTTGTCTATATTAATAGCCTAAATGAATCTTCATCTGAGTAATGAACGATCAGTCCTGCAATCCAGCCAGTGTTTTGAGTTATTTAAACAATTGAATGGCTGCTCATTGCATCTGTGTTAGTCAAGCCATTTACAGCGCTCGCTGTGGAAAAAGATACAGTACTGGGAACAGAGTTTGCTTCGTTCTCTCACTGATTTAAATGCATCATTATTAAGGCAATATGTCCGTAAGAAAGAGCTCACCCACAGAGATCCTCCTAATTTGATTTATTAATATTTGTGGAATCATGTGTCTCAATAGCTTCTAATTCATCTGACCGTGTACCCAAATTATGTTACTAAAATTCTCAGATTGCTCTTAATTTCTCTAGTCCATAGATTCACTTAAAAGGTTATTCCTGGGATACCGACCCTAGGAAGTCGAATTCATGTCTACATTTCAACAGCTGCACGTGAGCTCTGCGAAAAACTGTTGTTGAAAAATATTTAGCAAAGATCATAGTATCAGACGCTAACATGGACTGAAGCTTGGGCCGGCTTAATTATGGTCCATTATTTATTAGTGTTCCTGTATAGTATTGCACCAAACGTGAAGTTTTCTTTAATTTGCTTGTACTGTTGCCGTAATAATTTGTCCTGCACATAGCAACAAATTCACAATGTAAGGTCAGTCTATTTATTTCTTAAGCACATTGGCATCTTGAGCAATCCTAATTTCGCCGGGCGTTGCGGCACTCCTCCAGGGCAGTGACACCTGACTAGACATTTCTGGGAAAATGAAGCCGCTGTAGTAGCTGTATTGATCTTTCAAAGGCCTTTGACACTGTTGACCACCATTTGCTCTACAGAGGCTGCATGACATTATCTGTCTGATAGACAACAATCAGTTAAACTGGGAAGCTACCAATCTGAGTTTTTATCAGTTACAAATTGTGTCCCACAGAACTCAATCTTGGGTTCAGTTCTATTTGCAATTTATATCAATAACTGTGTTTCATCACTACAAAACTGTCCACGCCCATCAATCTATTCAGAACCTACAGAGCTCTTTTAACACCCTGCAGGACTGTCTAGTGGACTTCAGGCTTGTTTTTAATACAGACTTAACAAAATATGTCTTTCTCCAGAGCAAGAACTACAAATTAAAGCTCACATATTATGCACTTTGCTGTCAATTTTATATGGTCTAAGTAGTCCCTAATACTTATTTTTTTAGATGTTTGCTGAAAAACAGGTTCAGATCATTTATTGTAGCAAGCCTCTATACCCTGATTGTCCTCTGGTCTCAGGATGACCTATATTTGTGCGATCTGGCTGGCCCCTCCCACCTCTCTGCCGGGCTTTCTTTATATGTCCATGGGGCTCTCCCACCGTCTCTGCCGTGCTCTCGTGATACTAGTGAGACACTGCGTGACTGCGAACACAGTGTTTACCCGGCCGGAGCTAAGCCATACTTTGAGAACAGTTTGACATGACCTGACATGATTAAAACCAGTGAAAACAGTAGCTTCAAAGTTTGATTTCTACAGGAATATCTTCCCATCCTTTGTCATGTTAAAAACGAGTCATTTTCAGACTGCTGTGGGGAATATAAACAGCGTGTTATGAGCAAAACTTGGTGCTACAACCGAAGCTACATGGGCGCTAACGCTAAAAATAAGACTCAGACGATAAAATAAACTAAAAATACCACTAAAATCAGTGAAAAAAATATCTTCAAAGTTGACTTCCACACTATTAAGTTCCAATCCTTTGTCCTGTTAAAAACGAGGCATTTCCAGACTGGTGTGGGTAATAGAATTATGTTTTTATGAGCAAAAGCTGAATGTTTGTCTCGAAGCTAGCTCGGAAGCTACCGGCTAAAAATACCACACAAATCAGTGAAAAAAATATCTTCAAAGTTGACTTCCACACTATTAAGTTCCAATCCTTTGTCCTGTTAAAAACGAGGCATTTCCAGACTGGTGTGGGTAATATAATTATGTTTTTATGAGCAAAAGCTGAATGCTTGTCTCGAAGCTAGCTCGGAAGCTACCGGCTAAAAATACCACACAAATCAGTGAAAAAAATATCTTCAAAGTTGACTTCCACACTATTAAGTTCCAATCCTTTGTCCTGTTAAAAACGAGGCATTTCCAGACTGGTGTGGGTAATAGAATTATGTTTTTATGAGCAAAAGCTGAATGCTTGTCCCAAAGCTAAATAGCTATACACCAGTCAGGCAAAAATACCAATAAAAACATTTCTTTCAGTTTCACTGTTTGAAAAAACCCACAAGTAGCTTCCTATCCGTTGTGTTATTAAAAACGAGGCATAGACTGCTGTGGTTTAGATAAATTAGTGGAGTATGAGCAAAAACATTCTGTGTTGCTGTATGTAACATTCAGGCTGTAGGCTACTATGGGCATCTTGTCGCTTAGCAGGGAAAGCAACATGGCTGTCACTCGGAAAATTTTCCATCGGATCTCGGGGCCGTGGACCAATAAGAACTGGGGGGGGGGGGGGGTATAAAGAAAATATGGGGATGTGGCTCAGGGTTCGACATAACGTATAGCCCGATGGCCCGGGGCCAGTAAAATCATATGCAGGGCAAGTTGATTGGCCAGTCACTGTCCCGCCCGGGCCAGTGACTGGCCAATCACAGTTCAGTATCTTTTTGTAGACTATATTATGGTTCATTGAAATGCGCGTTGAGAGTCGGAATGAAAGCAGTGTTTATTTAAGACTCAATAAAAAAACCTAATATAAAATAATATTTTTTTAATGAAAGGCCAGTGGACAACCGATGCGTGGGCGTTTTGACAGTCTCTCGCTCCGTTGGCAGAGCTGCCTACTGTCCGCCTGCGAGTCGACAAATCAATCGACTTGCTTTGCCCCCTTTCTTTCTTACCACAGCAGAGGTTGAGGTGCAGAAAATGATAACTGCGCTTTTCCTTTATCTGCCGCCGTAATGTTACAGTATTTGCATCCAAGCCCCAATGGTAATACAAATGAGAGGCGTTATTTAAACGCTGTGAATGCGTCTCCGGTGATTGTGTCGGTTGTAGACAGAAACGAACGGAGGTACTCCGCTCACTGTACAGTTCGCGCAGTTTGGCACTGTGTTTTCAGGCTCGAGACATTCAATCAGATCGCGGAAGTCTTTCCCATTGAAATCGCTAACGGGGAGAATATCCCCGGTTATTATTTTAGCCACAAACCACAGTTTTTTCTGCGCTGCGGCTCACTCACTCGCTGGCGAGATCACACGGTGAAACGCTGCTGTGATCGGACGAAGGCATTGTGTGTTTCTAGTGATTTAACGTCATAGTCTTAGACGAGCGTTTAACTTATGCTGCATTGTTTTTTATCAATAGTTTGAAAAAATGGTCCACACCGGACTCTTATGTGAAGCTGACACTTCATGGAGAAGTGACACTCCTGCAGCGCGCTCGCATACACGGTGAAATCTCCCATTAAAAAAAACGGCATAACCCACTGATTTTCGGATTTCTATTCTATTTTTAAAGTCAACTTGAGCGCAAGTGGAAAACCGGTCATTCGGTCGACACATTCACATCCCTAATGCATATAGAGAAAGTAATAAAAACAGCCTACCACACCACAAAGAATGATCAGACCTTCATCTCTTATTTTTTTTTAAATGTTTGAACATGACTTCTGCAGGTGAACTATTCATTAAACCTCCCAAATTCAAGAATAAAAACAACCATCAAACTACTGGACTTTAAAATACTGGCCCACTATTTCAACATACTTTCAGTTGTAGGCTTCTAATTCAATATGTTTGCCTGGTTTTATATTATGTGTATGAGCAATATCAACATTTCATATAATTAACTAAAAGAAAAATAACCAAATCTAAAGGGAATATCTATACTGTTACAGTATAGATATTCCCTTTAGATCTGGTTATTTTTCTTTATTTTTCTAATACAGGTATTATAATTATTGACACTAAATTATGAATAAAAAAAAAGTGTGTGCAGGGCCAGTGAAAATATACAAGGGGCCAGTAAAACTCGGATCCACTGGCCCGGCGGGCCAGTAGGAAAAAAAAGTTATGTTGAACCCTGTGGCTGTGCCGACTATTACGTAATAGTCGGCGAGAATTCTGACTGGAGTATATTGGGGGGGAGGGGTGGGGTTTCAGAAAGGGGGAGAGTGAGAAAAGGAGAGATTGTTATTTTTTTAAATATTTTGGCAATCTCTAGGCACACCGTGGACCCATGGATATGTTGGAACACATTTAAAAAGTGCATTTAGCATAATATGTGACCTTTCATGATTTCAATATTTTTACAAAAAACTCTTTTTAATTGAAAGAGTCACAGAATATACTTGCCTTAACACTACATTTTACAAGCTAGCTGTAGCCTATTTGTTTTAGTTTCTCGCCTAACACTACATTTACGAGCTCACATTGTACTAATCACGATGACGTTACCTCCGTCGAATACTAATTTTAACATACTGCTTTTGAACTCATCACCATGTAGCAAACTAGCTTTAGCTGTCCGATCAACTTTGCAGAGGAATGATGTAACGAGTGATTGCGGTGGCGTTAATGGACGAGAGCTTTACTTGAACCCAACTGTACACTTAAACTAGACGCATTTATAAGCAGCTACAACAAAAACACCTGTTGCATGGGCTGTACAATCATCACACCAACACCAATGTGTTGAAACGCTGAATGACGTCATAATCATTTTAAACAACAGACCACCAGAGGGAGGCAGAGCCTGTAACACTTTTATAGCTTCTTCCAACACAGACAGTGGTGCTTACAGACGGCCACACACTGCTAAGGCATTTAATATAAAACTTTAGCCTGGCTCCGCCCGCCCACCTACCTACTTACGCCCAAATTAAATTTTCCCTTCAGTAGTCAGTCTGGGGATGGGGCGCATTAGTGGGATCCTGCTCGTCCAGAGTTTTGGTTGTCCAATCAACGAACAGAGCGAGTGGCTGAGAACGATGACGTCGAAGTCGCGCTCCAGTTTCAGTTGAATGCTGCTTTGTACTAGGAAATTTCTGACTTGGTAGATCCGACCTGTGTTCTAGTGCATCTGCTCGGGAAAGTATGGACGCCTACAACCTTTCTCATCCTAATAACTAAACGTTAGGCTCTAGCAAGTTACCGTTGCCAGGTACCGGTAGATCCATGGACTACAATATAGGGCTGGCCCGAATACCATTTTTCAGGCTTCGAATAGTCGTTGGTTTTTCCGAGCGAATATTCGAATATTCGTTCCAGAAAAACACACCATCAAAAAATACATTAAAAAAAAAAAAAAAAGAAAAAAAAAAAAAAAGTTTTTTTTTTTTTTTTTTTTACGTTTTATCCCTATATACTCCCTGGAACCGATTTTGACAGTATCTGCATATTTTGTTGAAGATTTACGCGCTCGGAGGTGAAGTAATGGATGCGCTATGATGACACTTAGTGATGTAATATCCTCCTAAATGAGCAATACTGCTACTACAACTACAATATTACTAACTTTTATATCCAAATATAAAATTATTTGATGACATTATATTGCAGTACTAGCTTCTTGCAAAACATTTTTTTGAAAAAAAAAAATATATATATATATATAAAAAAAAAAAAAAAATTATTAAAAAAAAAAAAAAAAAAAAACGAAGCTCCGAATACTAATTTAAGCTCCGAATACTAATTTTCCGAACGAATATTCGAATATTCGAATAATTCGGGCCAGCCCTACTACAATATGTAGTGAAGTCGGAAATTTCCGAGTTCCCAGTAGGGCTGGGCGATATATCGAATATATGCGATGTATCGCGAGATGTTCTCCAGGGGATGTATAAAATGACCCTAGGGCTCTTGTGCTCTTATGACAGCCAAACGAGCGGGTGGAGGGGGGCGCACATGACGGCGATGGTGGCCGTCTGGACCTTTTTTGTAGGTCCATGCTTATGAGAAGAAGCACACAGGCGAACGACCGGGGGAGGCGGGCGCACATGACAGCATTAGTGGCCGCTGTACACAGCACAGCCTGCCCTGGTCCTTATGAGAGGAAGGCTAGTGGCTACACATGCGAAAGAACGGAGGAGGCGGGCACTTGACAGCATAAGCAGCCGCTGTACAGAGCCTGTTCCTTATGAGAGGAAGGCGAA
Organism: Ammodytes dubius; assembly: GCA_026122265.1. Classification (NCBI taxonomy): domain Eukaryota; kingdom Metazoa; phylum Chordata; class Actinopteri; order Uranoscopiformes; family Ammodytidae; genus Ammodytes; species Ammodytes dubius. Next base: position 3,403,740 of record CM047524.1, read on the forward strand.
CGAGCGCCGGGGGGCGGATTACTCCGACTTCACGGAGAGTTTTTGGTCCAACGTCACACAACCACGGCATCACATTTATTACGGGCAGCCTCTTACAATATGTCCATGTCAGCACCAAGGGAGGTGCACACCGTTTATTAACTAAAAGTCTATGTAAAGTAGGCTACATAGGCTACAAATAAAACATAGTGTTTTAGTGATAATGCAGGAGGGCTAGATCAATAGGTATGAATAGCATCCAGGAATGGTGCATCGGTTAGAATTCAAGGAATGATGATGAGACTTTGCTTTCATTAGACTATATTATTCTCAGCCGTATTTATTTAAATCCTCTGATTGTCTTCCAGTTTTATTCTCATGAACTCAATACAGGAGAATTAAACAATAAGGCAGGTAACAGAGGGACGATGAGCCACCTGCTGTTTACGCTCGCATGAATCTCTCTCTCGGACTAACAGGCAGAAAACGAAACTTAACTTATACACTATAGACTGGGAGCAACTGCTCTTAAAGCGGCAGTAACCATTATAAATGTCAGAGCCTTGTATACAAATAGACTACTATTATGGAGCAAAACCTGTTCTGCATTTAAAGTGTGGCTGCTATCTTCAGGGGGTTAGTGGTGATAAGCAATTGGTGAGTGGTTGTAACGAGTCATAATTAGTTTACAGAAGATGGAAAAAACTGTTTCCAAATAAAATAATGCTGGATCCATTGTATGGGAGTGGAAGGATGTGGAATAATCAATACAATGTGCAAACTCTTTGCCATGTGCAAGTTTCAAATTGTTCCAATAGAAAGCACTAAAGAATATAAACAAGATGTTGTTTCATGTAGCCTAATAATGCATCGTTAGTGCAGACACATTTTGCAGGGACTATTTAAATCATATTACTGGTGTGATGTTATGCAAAAAATAAATTAAATTGAGCATTTAGGATGTGCTCTAGAGGAGATTTGAAATATATCGAGATATATATTGTGTATCGAGATATAGTAAAAAAATATCGAGATATTGATTTTAGCCCATATCGCCCAGCCCTAGTTCCCAGTACAACTGGAACGCACCGCCAGAAGCCGTCTCATGACGTACGGCACGACCAAACGTTATGCGATTGGTTGTCTAATCCAGAGTGGCACTGAGCAGATCCAATAGTTTTGCACTTCAACAGACACCCGCCTCCAAGTGAGTGAACGTTTGCCAATTACAGCTGTTCCAGACCTTCTGTACAAATGAAATGAAGTACAATGGTCTGGTAGCACCACGCTAATAAACCTTGGCACATTACACACATTTTTTTTCATGGCGATACTGCCGGTATTGAAAGGAATACCGTTACTATTTTTAGATAGTATACCAGGTATACAGTAATACCTACTGCATGTGCAAAAATAGCTAGTGCTATCATGATTAACTGTGTTTTGACCCACCAGGCGGGAGAAGGGTCCCTTCCTCAGCAAAAGGTCTGTGCTCTTCTGGAACTTGCGAATCTCCATTAAGGCCCTGGTTCCTGGTCGAAACCTTCTTTTCTTAGGAGACACAGGAGGTTGACCTGGAACACAGAGATAAAAAGTGTGTATGAATGGAACGACCAAAAGTATGAGGAGCCACTTAGGCCAAATACTGTATCAGGAAAGCATGCACATACTCCACTTGCACCTCGCTGTTATGCCCCGGTCTAGGGGAACCCAGAGACACAACACAAATACAAAGATGCCCACTCCCCGATCCCCAAACCACCACGCACAGACTTCTAAAGTAAAATAGAGTAATTTATTTAAACTGAACAGGGCACGAATGAGAACAAAAGCTTCAGGGTGAGTATCGCCAAAAACCTAATCTGGAAACAAAACAAACAAGCGAATCCCTAACCTTAACATAGAATAAACAAATGACACAAACTGGAAAAGAACTGGCCACTCATCCCTACCGGACACAACTAAACATAACAATTAACACATAGCAAATCACAAAGGAAGCGGTTTGGGAGTCCGCGAGCTGCTGCTGACAATCATGCCACCAGCTGAGTGCTCTGGCAGAGCCTTTGGCTATATCCCATTACAGAGACCGCCTCCTTGGTAGGACGCGGTCTCGCGGTCTATGAAGGCTATAGCCTATGAAGGCCGATTTTAAGGACGGTTTTAAGGCCAACAAGCCTTGTTAAACGGGACGGTCTCCGCAGGTCTCCGTTTACGAGCATTTCCGGTTTACGTAACAAGCCGTTACCTTGCGTGACGACTCGCCGCTCCTGTGCTGCCTAGCAACCCTGATTGCTGCCAACGGAGACAGCCCTGTCAATGGAGGAAAAAAGAAAAAGAAGTTGCCTACCAGACGAAAAGAAAAGAAAGTACAAGAAAAAAAGAAAGGAAGATAAAAGTTAAGAAGATGGAGCAACACGTTGCTGTTTTGTTATTTTTTATTTTATTTTATGCAATCTCTGACGAAACCGCAATGAATCTTGGGATTTATAGGGCTGCGAAGGATACATCTGATGCAGCCTTCAAAACCGTGCAACGAAGGCTGCATTTCACGACCGCATATGAGGAGCCTTGCAAATGGAACAACCTTTGCTATGACGCAATCGGTCTTCAAATGCAGCCTTTGTAGACCGCAACCCCTGAGCAACCCCTGAATCAAGATACAGCCTAAGACTGCCCGGAGGCTGATAGTGGGCCAATCACCTTCCGCCACTTAGGAGCCAATCACCCGCACCTGCACCTGCATAGAAAAGCTCACTCACACACAAGTGGTCTCACTCCCACAAACCACTCTCAGACGAAAACAAAAGGAAAACAGCACAGAACAAAACAGAACTAGAAACATACGGCCCAGGGTCGGAACACTCGCACACACATAAAAAGCATGGACATAAACACATCACATGAATGCACATACTTCACTTTCACCTCGCACACAAACTACTTTTTCTTGCAAAAAGTTGTGTGTGTGCAAGCTAAAAAGTAGTCTGTGTATGTGAGCTAATACTCAAATGAAGATCCAGAGGAGCAAAAAAAAAACATTTGCATAATATAATGTTAATATCACACAAACTAATTTACAACAATAGGCTTAAAAATTCTTGATATCAAAGGCAAATAATAAAAATTTAAGAAGATTTACAGCAGTTTAGGTTCTGCCTCCAAAGGGCACAGCTTTGTCAACAAAACACATCATGTTACCACTTTACTTCTCTGTCTGAGGTTTTTCAATGAAATATTTTTAGGTTTTTACAAGCACTAAATGCATTTTAGTCATCTCACGTTCACGACGCTCTGTGAGAAAGAACACACTATGCAAGCTGTATAGGTCCCATAACCTGTGCCCATAACAATGCTTCACATTGCACCATGCTCCACTGAGCAGCTTTCAATAGAACTGGTTCCACATCCAGACCAATGTTTCCTTACTGCTATCAGACTGGTCGATTGAGTGTCAGCACTGCAGTGAGGAGGAGTAGACGGCAGAACACTGCTCTGGGGAGCGCGGTTCTTAAAAAAAAGTTGCAAGATGTTTATTTGGTCTTTTACATTGAATTACAAGGGTGTAGCGAGTGTGTGATACATGTAGGGTTCAAAGGGGTGGAAAGTTGCTGTTCAAGCCTCTGTAAACCTGGTCTAGTAAAAATCAATGTATGATATCAAGTTGGGTTTCTTAATAGGCTTTAAAAAAAATCTGATTTGAAATTAAATGTTCAAAAATATTATAATACTTGGTTGAAAAAACAGCTTTTTAATGTTTAAAACGTTTGCCAGGACTGAATTAACATTTAAATTGAGTAAATTCCCGTTTATTCCTGTTAAAAAAATTTAATTTGAATTTGAAAATTCCCGGAATTTTGCAACCCTAGATACAGGGTTCTCAACTTTTGGAAATTGTTTAGAGTGAGACAGAAGCGGATTTCCCATGCGAGCGTGCGAAGCGCGCGAGCGAAATTTTATTGTGTGTTTTTAACACAAGTTCAGTTCAATATAATTTCTTTGTTTTAGTTAAAATATAGCCTATTGTAGTAATTTTATGATGAAAGTATAACTGGATTAATACCAAATGCCAGACTAGTGAGATGGCTGTAGGCCTAGGGTAGTTGTTCGGGGTAGTTATTTCAGTAAAACTCTTAGTTCAGTTCAGCAAATATGGATACTGGATATTACTGATGCTCGCTGTCGCTTCGAGTGGCAGATTTTGAGGCCTTCAGGATAGGGGTTTTCTGGCTCCCACTTGAAGCACTGTGGCTCCACACCAGCCATTTAGACCATCATAATGGAGGACAATGTTCCTTCTAGGGCTAGTCTGTTTCTGGTGCTGGTGAAGACCAACCATGGAGAAGACTCTTTCGGTGTCCGCATTTGAATGTGGGAGCACTAAAACCAACTTGGCCCCTCAACTAGTAGGTGAAAAATCGAAAAGCAAGTGCAAAACAAAAGCATTATTAGCTATGTCTTATGGGCTTCATGAGGGGCCTCTAAGGCACCCACACACATACAGGAATAAACTTTCTACATGTAAATTATATACTGTTCATAAAAAGTAGCTTTCCACCCTGTATCTGTTGCAATGGGCCCCTCCATCATATAACATGGGTCTGCAGACCAATCTTCTGAAATGTTTTTACAGTTGCAGAGTAAAGAGTGCTGCCTGTTTAAGAAAAATAATGTTCCTTCTGCAGCTCAAGATTTGATTTAAATCTAAATTTTCCAGATTGATTTTTCAGATTGATGCATTTTACTTTAAAACTGTACCAATTTTCTTCCAGGGGGGCATGCCCCCGGACCCCAAACAAGGTACAGGATATCTCCCACAGTATCCCAAAATCCTGTGGGAAACACTGACTCCCTTAATATGTTTATGCCAGTAAACGTATGTATCTTTGCAGAAAAGTCAATGTAACTGACTGGATAGGGAGGGGGGCGGGGGGGCTTTAAGAGTCTGGGCCTATTATCTCATAATCTGTCTATGAACCAACTAGTTTCCACAATCTTTTTAATTTTTGCGGGGAGCATGCACAAGCATTATTCATAGAAAAAAATAAAAAATAAATGTGGGGGGCCCCACACAGGGTCTTGAAACGGGCCCCGAGATCGTTAGGACCGCCCCTGCATGCTTGTCGTGTAGCTTGACGAAACGCTGCGCCTTCTCTCTGCCCGCTCGGCTCTCGCAGAATGCATTAGTGGGCGCAACAAACGCCACTGTCCCGGGAGAGATTTTTCTTTCCTCGGGACAGCTGGTGAAAACAGAGAACAATTTCGGGAAAAACGGGACGGGTGGCAACCATAGTATAAATAAGGTGGCAACACTAGGTGATGGTGGTGAAGGCCAGGATTTATCGAAGCTATAGGCTATATAAAAAAAATTGTTTGGCAGAGTTATAATTTGCGTGAGAAATGCAAGGTGTGGCATGGAGCGTGTGAATTGCCTGAAATGCGTGTGTCTCACTCTCATTGCGTGAGGGTTGAGAACCCTGTAGATACATGGTTCCTACTAGGGATGGGCATAATTAATCGTTGATCGATCATTGATCGTTAAGAATATTGTCGATCACGTGGTATTGTTATCGATCATATAGCAGTGTGAGTCCCGCAGCACAGCAATGAATTTCACTATGTGGCAGCACCATAGACTGTATGGGTAGCAATTAAACATCCTACCAGCAGGGGGAGATACTTAACTAGTAGTAGGAGACAACAGAACAAGCTGAGGCAGCAGCCTGCGAGCTGCCGTAGATGTCAAAACATAAACATGAAGAAGTCAAGGCAAAGCTTGGCATCGGACAGCTTTAGAACCAAAAATAAGACTCAGAGAAACGTGCCGTGCCCTTATGCAGTCTTTGGCAGCATCTTAGGGGGCGCATATGTGTTTAAAGGTATCGTAGCATTGGCTCATTGTTGGCTCATGGCCTCGGGCTTTGACCAGCGCTGCATTTTATTATAATTTTATTTTTAAAAGTTGCCTTGTCTTAATGGATTGTTGTTTGCCTAGAAGATCTTGGAATACAGATGTAATTGGGTAAAAACCTTTTGTATACAGTCTATGGTAAAAAGGCTGTATTTTGGATGTTCTGTTGGCATTTTTTAATATGTAAAAAGATAACGATTAAATCGATAATTGATCGTTAATTTTCCAGATTAATCTATCAATGAAATTTCTTAAAATGCCCATCCCTACTCACCCTACTTTACTTGCCATTCGAAAGAGGAGGACTCCAAGTTCCAAACTTTATCTGGTATTATTGGGCGGCCCAGATTAGTGCAGCAATGTTCTGGTTCTCAGACAATTCCACTATACCCTGGGTCACAATAGAAAATGCCAATACATCTCCTCTCCCACAAAAGCTCTATCTGTATTCTAATACATTGAAAAATCTGCTTAAAGACACTAATAACCCATTTGTCAAGAATACAATAAGAGACAGTTATTTCAGGCTTTATGCCGATCTGGGGAAACAGCAGATTTTCTCCAGGCAAAAGCGACCTTGGCTTTAAATTGTGGGCAGAGAGAGGGATTAGTAAAGTTATGGATATGTATAATGAGGATGGTCTGCTTTATAGCTTTGATGATTTAAAAACAACCTATAATATACCTTCAACATTTTTTTTCAAATACCTACAAATTAGGAGTTATATTTTAACAGCACTCAAACAGTCCCCCTATAGACCACCTTTGTCTACTCTCGAAAAGGCTGTTATTGATCATCTTAACCTCTTAGACTCTAGGGTCCCCTATTTAGGGGACTTTGTGATCACTCTCGCAGCAAAAGGCATACAACACTTCCATAACAATGTAGAAATAGTCATACTGCACATCAAATTAAACATGAGAAACTCAGCTACAAGCACATATAAGTAATTTTTACACACACCAAACACAACTCAAACACCAAGCATATTAATGATCAAATATCAAAATCCAAATAGCGTCAGAAAGTCAACCCTCTCTCCACATTTCCATTGCTACCGCTCCGATACTTCATTGTATACACACAAATATCATCTCCAATGAAAGCTAAGACCATAACGAGTTCAACAGTACCACTGTCATGTCCCTACGATAAAAACTCAGTGAACCAGCGACCAAAGAATACAAAGGTAAACAATCACTTACTTACAGAGACCAACATAAATTCGCTCTTACCTTTGCGATATTTTGATGAAAAGTTGTACTTTAGAGCAAAATACTCCTGTTATAGTAAATCCAACATGTCCCCTTTCGTTTCCAACCATTTCCAAGTGAATCTGACATATTTTTCACTTTCAAGGAGTCTCGGTAGTTCAGCATGCATCATAGAAGGTTTACCGCGGGTACCATTTTGCTTTCTTAGTGCTAGCCAATCATGTGTCTGGCACACATTTCGATACCTCCCCTAAAATCTATTGGCTCTTACGGTTAAAACAAGGTGTCAATCATCCGAAACGAACAATCATTGGCTGAGTTATGGGTCTGCGTATCCATCTTAGGCTACATGCAACAGCAGCCATGTTTACGCAGAGTGCGCAGAGCGCACGGTGTGAGACGGATACTGAGGAGTACTGAGGAGTTTTGAGATAGTTTGTCGTTGTTTTTTGGTCATTTATTATCAAAAATGGCAGAACATCGCCGAACCAAGTGCAGTATGGATAAGTTGATCGAAATGATAACTGTTGAGAATGCTGACAAACTTTCTGCACGGGACTCCAGCTCAGACGACAGAGACCTCGGAAGCGACAGTGACTACATGCCGCCTATGGAAAGGTACAATTCAATTAATTAGTTACTAGAGAGACATCCCAAAGAGATGTTCATATATACCAGTATATAATGTATATAATATCAGTTTTATGCTAGATAAATGCGTGTGTGTGCCGGCGTGTGTGTGTGTGGTGTGTGTGTGTGTGTGTGTGTGTGTGTGTGTGTGTGTGTGTGTGTGTGTGAGTGAGAGGCAGGCAGGGAGGGAGTGTGTTTTTTATGTTGTGTTTACTTCCAAGATTATTATTATCACATGTCTATTGCTTATGTGAATGCATGTATTGTGTGTGTGTTTTACTTCCAAGATTGTTATTATCACACATCTATTGTGATAGCTTTTGTGAATATATTGTGAATGTATTACACTTTCAAAATAAGGCCACTAAATAATATTTGTTTCCTTCCACAATTGGTGTTGCAGTGATGATGAGCAGCTTCATCTTCCCAGACAGAGCCATTGCCTTCTCAGATGCAGCTAGGAAGTTACTCCACCGCTTGCCTCTACCCCCACGCATGCCCATCTGCTGGGATCCCGAGGGTGAAGACATCCATGTATTGCAGGAAATGTCAGGTACCACTGTCTCACTGCAAAAAAGAACTGTTTCCAGCTCTGGCACGACAACAAGTAGAGAGGAAAAGGAGACTCAGGAGGGGCTGTTTTTAGTTTGGACTTATTGTTGATATATTGTTTTTATTTGGACTTCACAGTCAGTGTAAATAGTTTTGTGTGATTTATTTTTTTACAGTTTGTTTATTATTGTTGATAAATAAATATGTTTCATTTTGATTCAAACTTCAGTTGCTTTTTATGGTTCTTTGAAAATTGTATATAGTTTAGGTTGGTTATGCAAAAAAAAATCAAAAATCAAAAAAAAAGTTAAAAACTCTTGAAAATGTATGTGATGATCACAGATAATGACATAAAAGTGAAAAATATAGTTCAGTACATCAAAAACTTCAAATGGCACAGCTAGTGCCAAAGTGTGCCAAAATGTGCCAAAATGACCATTTTGGAGAGTCCGCCTGACTAGTCTGTACTAAAACCTCTGTAATTCTGCTCTGCTTCACTTTATGAGGATCAAACTTTGCAGGGATAATGGTAACACCTTGTGCTATGCTTAGATGTAGAGTTTTAGCCCCATCAGCATCATTTCAAAGAGATATTCATTGTAAAAGTGTGATTTTTTTTTAGGTGGAAATGAAATCAGTCATTTATGCTTGTGTGCAAACTTAATTGACTCTGAACCAGTGACATAAATACTGATACTTACACATCTGAACACATTTCACAAGTGTTCCCTTCATAATGACACCACAATTATTCAAATAGACCTTGTAGATGCAGAGAATATACTCTATTCATTTTGGGTATGTCATTTTCGAGCAGAAACCTAAAAAATAGGCTAGAGCTTAAGAGGTTAAAGGACGTGGACAGGTCTCCTTGATTTACAAGATTCTTGTGAATGAATCTAAAGAATCATCAGATAAAAGTAGATTGGCCTGGTCTAGAGATTTGGATGTAGAGATTGCTGAGGACGAATGGAAGAGAGTTTGCCATGATGCACAAACCCAGACTATCAATACCAGATATAAACTTTTACAATTTAAATGGATCATGCGTACATACATAACTCCCTCTCTGCTACATCGCTTTGATAATAATAACCCAGATGTATGTATTAAATGTGGTCTTGAAGAGGAAATATTGTTTCACTGCCTCTGGAGCTGTCCTAATATTAAAAGTTTTTGGGAAAAGGTAATTAAAACTATTTCAGATGTGATTTGCACTGTTTTGCCTGTCTGCCCCCGCATGTTTATCCTTGGAGTACTTCCACCAGATTTAAAGTTGTCAAGTCAGAACAAAAAAATTGTTATTCTCTGTTCCCTACTGGCTAAACACTGCATAGCAGTCACATGGAAAAGTACAGAGACTCCGACAGTGAGTCATTGGCTCAAAAGCCTCTCCAACTGTTTAGCTTTAGAAAAATTGACATATGCCTCCAAGGGGAAAATAAAAATGTTCTTTAAAGTGTGAGGACAATTTATGGGATTTCTTGAGAGCCACCAAGCAAGGGGTTTACTTGATATTTAGATTTAGATATTTGTAATTTCTGATGCCAGTGCAATATTCCGGAACATTACTTACGTATAGAAAATGCAGGTTGTAATTACATATGTATCTTATTTTCTTTTTAAGTATTATTATTTACTTGTGTTTTGTTTTTGATTTGTTTTATATGTGAATATTTGTATTTGTCTGTGTTGAAAAATTTGAAAAGTCAACTAGAAAATCCCGTGGAGATTTTGAAAGTACGGGCCGCCCATGTAAATTAGGGAAGAAAAAAAATCATGGATGACCCCTATGGTCCAAGAGGCTTTATTGTAGAGCACCATGAGCTGTACATGTCTAACAAATAATAAGTCAATCAGAGTCAGGGGGAAAGGGGCGTGGCCTGTCAGACATTGCATTTTTGAATGATGGTTTTCACATTTGTGGCGCCCCCTATGGGTTACTCTCGACAAGCTTAGAGGGCCATGCTACCACATGTCTTCTGCACATATCCTGCAAGTTTCATGATGATAGGACCTATGGTCAATTAGTTATGGCCAATTTGTTATTATGCCCCGCCCCTGCGTAAACGTTTTAGTCAATGGCGGCCATGTTTTTCAAGCTGTCTAACTAATATTTTTCGGAGACGTGCGTCATAGTCCCCGGGGTTTCGTGAGACATTTTGTGTTGATAGAGTAAAACTTGACACAGTTGTTGATAAATCCCTGTTTTTCAGTTTATGCTAATTAGCCGAAAATATTTCCAGGTTGACTCTTATGGTTCAAGAGGCTTTTTTGTAGAGCACCCTAAAATACACCTGTGTGAGAAATTTCAAGTCAATCGGACTTACGGTGTGCGGGGCATGGCCTCTCAAACTTTCTTCAGTCGGGGCTTAATAACAGCTCAGTGAGTACCATGAGCTGTACAAGTGTAATCAATCTCAAGTCTATCAGAGTCAGGGGGCATTTGTGGTGCCCCCTATGGGTTAATCTCGATAAGCTTCGAGGGACATGCTACCACATGACTTCTGCACATACCCAGCAAGTTTGATAATGATAGGACCAGGGCTGGACTGGGACAAAAAAATCGGCCCTGGCATTTTTGGCCATGGCAGCCCACCGTTTATACGATATGCGGAGGAAGGGTGTGTTGCACCAAATTCTGGGCCCCTATACAGAAAGTCCTGATGGGCTCTCTGAGAGGCGGTCTTACAATACAAACATGTAAAAGCTTTGTTTGTCTATAGTCCAAAACGTATGAGTGACTGGTCCCTCTCTGAGCCAGATAACAACATAATGTTTCTATTGATGAATGACCAGATCATTACGCGTACTTGAACACAACCCCTGGTCTAATGACTCTTAATAAACATGCACACACACAGTGTTTCTCACAGGAATTTGGGAGACTGTGTCGTGGACCCTGGACCTTCTAGGGGGGTCCGGGGTGCTCCCCCGGAAGATTTTTTTTTAAATGTTAAAGTAAAATTCATCAATCTGGTGCACTTTGAGGAGAAAACAAAGGCTAAATCAACTGTTTCCTATGTAAGCTATTTAGTACTATTTTCTGGAATGATTCAAAGACACAGAATGACCAAAAAGCAGAAAGAAGAAAGTTTAAAAAATCCAGTCAGCTTCGGGAATTTTTTCCCTTCGTTTGTATTTTTTAATGGCCCAATATAGGCCCCTGATCTTCATAGCCCCTAAATAATTTTTTTTTGGGGCCTTCAAAGATCAGGGGCCTATATTGAGCCAGTAAAATTAATAAAAAATCAAAAAAATAAGTTTTTATTTTTTTTGGGTGCAGCCCCCCTCTGCCTTGGGCCCCCCCAAGCCTGTCCGCAGTCCGATGGCCCTGAACGTAAAACTGACCATCGTCAGATGCTCATAATTACTGAGTACAAGTTGAATGCGTGATAATACAACTCAATGCAGCCTCTGAATGGGCGGCCCTCTGCTGTGTGTGTGATTGGGCCAGGCCTAGCCTAGAACCAATCATAATGAGTAATGGCCTGGTAACTTTCAGGTGAAGTTGACAGCCTGCACGCACATTTATATGTCCATGTCACTCCCGATAGGGAAGGGACCTCGGCCCTCGGCTGTGTGACTTGGCCGGGCCGGGCCGAGTCACACAGCCGAGGGTCCCAAAAAAAATATATATATATATTTTTTTTTAATGGACCCGGCCCGGCCCAAAATGCCTGCCGGCCCACCGGGCATTGCCCGGTACGCCCGATGGCCAGTCCAGCCCTGGATAGGACCTATGGTTAAGGAGTTATGGCCAATTTGTTAATAAGCCCCGCCCCTGCGTAAACATTTTGGGCAATGGCGGCGAAAAAAAATAATCATGGCTGACCCCTATTGTCCGAGAGGCTATATTGTAGAGCACCAAGACAATCAGAGTCAGGGGGCATTTATTTTTCAAGCTTTCTTACTAATCTTTAACGGGCATGTGTGTCATAGTCCCCTGAGGCCCCGTCAGAAATGTGGTGTTGATAAAGTAAAATTTGAGAAAGTTGTGGTTAAAACCCTGTTTTTCAGTTTATGCTAATTAGCAGGAAATATTCCCAGGCGGACTTTTATGGTCCCAGAGGCTTTTTTGTAGAGCACCCCAACATACACCTGTGTGAGAAATGTCAAGTGAATCGGACTTACGATGTGAGGGGCGTGGCCTCTCAAACTTTGTTCAGTCGGGGCTTAATAACAGCGCCCCCTAGCGGAAATTCAAAAAACTGTATAGGGGAGAACGGGGTAATTTGTCACATGGGTTGGATGTCACATTCGTTATATCTCGCCACCAGAGCGCGCTAGCTCTGAAATGTTGATATAAAAAAGGTCCAGAATTGGGATCAGAGGTCACATACATAGACTTCCTTGGAGGAAGACAGCTGCATTTCAGGTGAGAGGATGTTTTGTGTTTTTCATGTCAAATTCAAAATATTTTGCTTCTCAGTATTTTTCTTCTAGGCTTTTACACAATGGGTTTATAACAAAACACTTGTTACCCTCAGAAAGTGTGAAGGGTAAGCTATAGTTTAGATTGTTGTTAGCAAGCTAATTAGTTGTCAGATGGTTGTTGGCCTTGATGCTAGCAAGAAATTCAGGTTGGGGTTGGTCGTCAAATTTTTTGGGGGGTTGGTTGTCACATGTTATCTCAAGGCTGCAGCCAGAAAAGGAACCCAATAACGAAAGAAATTGTCAAGCTGTATCCTCACTGACACCCCAGAGAAGGAAAGAATAGAGCAGGAAAAGGCAGCTAGCAAGCAAAAGAAAAAAGGGCAACAAAATCAAAACAACCCAGTGCATCCCAAACTAGACCAGCTGCCAAGGCTACAGTAAGTTATGTAGGCCTATTTGTCAACTTGACAATGCAATTAAACTTTCAAATTTGGTTCTGCCTCATAGCCTTCTTTTTAAGATTTTTCCCATTAAGATAACATTGTGACAAACAACCCCATAGTGTGTGACAACCGACCCCTTGATGGGGTTGGTTGTCACAATGTGTCAGAGTGTCTTTGATGGTAAATTACTTCTTCATTACAATAAGTTGGAAAAAAAGAGAGACACATTTCAAGCCAACACCTTAAGCTTCAATTTAATGTAGGAATGGCTATTGACAGATGTTTTGGTGATGAGCAATTCTCACTAGAGTAAAAAGTGTGCCTACTTACCCCGTTCTCCCCTAATAGCACACTCCGTGGGGTGGGGACGCACGTTCTGTGAAATTTTTGCATGTCTGCGTGTAATGGTGTGGGAGGAGTAGCAGCTAGAAATTTGCGGAAGAATAAGAAGTCAGAAGAAGATAAACTAGAAATCCCGCGGAGATTTTGAAAGTACGGGCCGCCCGCGTAAATCGGGGAAGAAAAAAAAATCACGGCCGAGCCCTGTGTTTCGAGAGACTTTACCGTAGAGCAACATTAGATGTACTAGGGGTGTGAACGGTTACAAAAAATTGTAAACGGTTACACGACCCCTTTTTTTTCGTGTACACGGTTAACCGTTTTTTTTTAAATTAGCCTAATTAATTAATTAATTAATTACTTTTTTAAAGTGGACCGCAGTCGCGCTTCCTCCGCATCATTGCCGCCACTCAAATGCCTGACAGATACAATTATGCTTTATAAAGTAGGCTAGCCTAAATAAGTAACACAGAAAACCTTTTTTTTTTTTAAACAAAGGATTTTTCAATACCAGTTTATTATGCAATGATATTAACATGTCTAACGGAAACATTTTTTCGTGTCATAAACTAGGCTACAACAGCAGCAACAAAAACGGCAGCCTTGAAAAAGTTGATTACACATTTTAAACAAAATAAATAATAACTTAGGTCTACCTTCACCTTAACAGAGGATAGATATAGTAGCCTAGGCTATTTTTAAACTTACGTCACCACCACACACAAAACATTTTTTACAGCGGCAACACAAACTGCAGCCTTGAAAACAAGCAAGTCCACAGTTTTAAACGAAATTATAATAATCAATAATAATAACTAGGTTCACCTTAACAGAGGATACAAATAAGCCGACTCATAAGCCATGCCTGCGGTATTTTAAACACACGCAGAAGACAACAATAACAGCGGCGCCACAAACTGCAGCCTTGGAAAAATATTATTCCCGAAATTTAAACATTTTTAACATGACAATAATTAACTACAGGGCTGCATTAGACTGAATTGTTGTGTTAAACTAAACAAACACAGAAGCACACTAAAAAGTGTCTGCCAGTTGAATGATGCTGATTCTCTCAGCGTGTCCTCTTTTCTTTTTCGTTGCATGGTCTGGAAAGAAAATAATAAAAGTCTATAAGCTTGTATGAATGGCAATAAACAATGATAATAATTCTCATAATGGGAATAGCTTGAATAATAGTTATATTAATTACCTGGGCAGATTCTTGTTGAGGAAAATCAACATGTTGACGTTGTCGGGAAGAAGCCGAGAGCGTTGCTTTGACACCAGTAGGCCTGCAGCGGAGAAAACTCTCTCTGACAGCACGGAAGTAGCTGGAATGCTGAGAAATCTTTTGGCAAGCCTGGCCATGACAGGATACTGCTGCTGATTGGTTTTCCACCATGCAAGGTGATCTGTGTCCAGGTGACATGCAGGGAGAGAGAGATACCTCTCCAACTCTGACTCGGGATTCTCCTCTTCCTCATATGGCGCACCTAATAGGAAGGCCATGGCACTGCTTTTCTTTTGTCGTTTTGGAGCTGTCACATCGTCCCCGCTCTCCTCATCCAACTGTTCTCCTCGACTTGCCCTTTCCTTGTCCTTTTCAGCTTCAAAAATCGCCTCCATGTGTGTCTTTGCCGCAGCTTGCATGTCAGGTGACATGAACCTGAGCTTCTTATGTCGGGGGTCGAGGGCTGCAGCCACAACAGCAGGCTTTGATGCAGTAATAGTGTCCCATGGGAGGAATCTTTTGACCAGTGATTCTCTCACAGTGTTCACAAAAGTCGCAACTTTGTCACTTACACCCGATGGCTGCAAATGTTCACTCATCAGGCCGCACACCATCGGGTATACCACTGAAAGGGAGACCGCCTCCTCTCCGCAGGTCGCTGTTGTGGCCATCGCCAATGCCTTCAGGACAGGATCCATCTCCTCCATGAGTCTCCAGTACTCCTCTTTTAATTCGAGGTTGCGCGCATCCGCGGGCTTGGTGACAGAGCGGTCTGACAGCACAGCGCAGACAGCCCACCGTTGCTCTGTCAGCCGCTCAAACATTCCATATATGGAACTCCATCGTGTCTTGCAGCACTGTATAAGTGCATGTTCTTTGACGGACATTTGTTTTTGTTTCACAGCGAGTGCTTGTGTAGCAGTTGTGCTGTGGTGGAAATGCGCAACCAGTTTGCTGCACGCCCCGATCATGCGCTCCAGGATCTGGATAGCCTTGAACCCGTCATTGATAGCCAGTTGGAGCGTGTGAGCAAAGCAACAGACCGACTCCCAGTCACAGGCTTGGTTGGCCTTTACAATATTTGCAGCGTTATCGTGCACGCACGCGCTCACCGTCCACTGACGTTCCACTCCGCCACCACCGTTTCCAACTCTATTTGCAGATTTTCTGCTGTGTGCCTCTCCTCCATATTTTGTGTGGCTAATACATGGGCCTGCATTTGCCACTCTTCGTCTATATAGTGACAGGTCACTGTCATATACGATGTCGTGGTCAGGGATGTCCAGCAGTTGGTTGTCAGTGCGACATACATGGTTTGGTCAAGCAGCTGTTTAATTTTGGCCGAGCAATCTAGGTAAAGCTTTAAAACCCTAGAAGTAACTGTTTTCCTGCTGGGCATTGTGTAATCTGGCTCCAGAAAACTGATGAGCTTTTTAAAGCCTTCATCCTCCACCACCGACATCGGTTGCATGTCAAGGGCCACCATTTCACCAATTAAGTTTGTGATTGACTCGCTCCGTCCTTTCTCACACTTCTTGGCTGCAAATTGCCGCATCGTCGTCTGTCGCGCCCCAGAACTGCTAGCACCGACGTTAGCACCGACGTTAGCCCCATCACCCGCGGTCCCCGTTTCCGACCACCTTGACGGATGTTTCCAGCGCAGGTGATTGTTCATCGACCCCGTGCTGTTTTTAAAAACCAAATGTACACCACACAGTGTACATTTCACTTGGTCTCCTTTCTCGTTTTTTTCAAAAAACCTCCACGCCGCACTTCGCTGTGTATTAGCTGCCACGAGGTTACGTGACGTAATGTCCGGTGGTCAGTTATTCAACATTTATTACGAGCATTTCTTAACGCATTCACGTTGTCAAAGTGGAACATTTGTAGCTTTATTAATCTCTAAATAAATAGTATGTATTATTTTTAAAACTTAGAAAAAAAAAGAAAAAAAAAAAGAGAAAAAAAACGGTTTTCGTTTACTGATTTTTTCTAAACGGTTAGGATTTACTAACCGGTTACACATGTACACGTGCACACCCCTAAGATGTACACGTCTGACAAATAATAAGTCAATGAAAGTCAGGGGTAAAGGGGCGTGGCCTGTCAAACACATCATTTTTGAATGATGGTTTTCGCATTTGTGGCGCCCCCTATGGATTAATCTAGACACGCTTGCAGGGACATGCTACCACATGTCTTCTGCACATATCCTGCAAGTGTTATGATGATAGGACCTACGGTCAATGAGTTATGGCCAATTTGTAGATAAGCCCCGCCCCTGCGTAAACGTTTTGGTCAATGGCGGCCATATTTTTCAAGCTAGCCTACTAATATTTTTCGCAGACGTGCGTCATAGTCCCCCGGGGCTTCGTGAGACATTTGGTGTTGATAAAGTGAAATTAAAGAAAGTTGTGGATAAAACCCTGTTCTTCAGTTTATGCTAATTAGTCGAAAATATTCCCAGGTTGACTTTATCGTCCAAGAGGCTTTTTTGTAGAGCACCCTAAAAGACACCTGTGTGAGAAATTTCAAGTCAATGGGATTTACGGTGTGCGGGGCGTGGCCTCTCAGACTTTCTTCAGTCGTTGCTTAATAACAGCGCCCCCTAGGGGAAATTCCCAAAAAATTCCGAGAGGCTATATTGTAGAGCACCATGAGCTGTACAAGTGTAATCAATTTCAAGTCAATTAGAGTCAGGTGACATTTGCGGCGCCCCCTATGGGTTAATCTCGATAAGCTTGGAGGGACATGCTACCACATGACTTCTGCACATACCCAGCAAGTTTCATGATGATAGGACCTATGGTTAAGGAGTTATGGCCAATTTGTTAATAAGCCCCGCCCCTGCGTAAACTTTTTGGTCAATGGCGGCAAAAAAAATAATCATGGCTGACCCCTATTGTCCGAGAGGCTATATTGTAGAGCACCACGAGCTGTACATGTGTAAGAAATTTCAAGTCAATCGGAGTCAGGGGGCATTTGTGGCGCCCCCTATGGGTTAATCTCGATAAGCTTCGAGGGACATGCTACCACATGACTTCTGCACATACCCAGCAAGTTTCATGATGATAGGACCTATGGTTAAGGAGTTATGGCCAATTTGTTGATAGGCCCCGCCCCTAAGTAAGTTTTTTGGTCAATGGCGGCCATGTTTTTCAAGTTGTCCTACTAATCTTTTACAGGTATGTTTATTGTAGTCCCCTGGGGCTTCACTTGAAATTTGGTGTTGATACAGTAAAATTTCAGAAAGTTTTGGATAACACCCTGTTTTTCAGTTTATGCTAATTAGCGGGAAATATTCCCAGAAGAATGTTTATGGTCCCAGAGGCTTTTTTGTAGAGCACCCTAACATACACCTGTGTGAGAAATTTCAAGTCCATCGGAGTTATGGTGTGCGGGGCGTGGCCTCTCAAAATTCGTTCAGTCGGGACTTCATAACAGCGCCCCCTAGCGGAAATTCAAAAAACTGTATAATAGCACACCCGTGGGGTGGGGGCGCACGTTGTGTGAAATTTTTGCGTTTCTACGTGCAACGGTGTGGGAGGAGAAGCAGCTAGAAATTTGAGGCAGAATAAGAAGAAGTCAGAAGAATAAGTATGGTGGAGAGTAATAATTACGGGCTCCCAGTAAGCTGTGAGCCTCCCAGTAAACTGTGAGCCCGTACTTAATAAAGTATGGTGGAGAGTAATAATTAAGGGCCCTCAAGAATTCTTTCGGGCCCGTACTTAATAAATATATTTCTCAAAAAAAATAAATAAAAAAAATGCCCATCCCTAGTTCCTACAGCTTAATGCAAGTTAAATTTAAAACTTTTTTTTAATGCCACTTGAAATGAAATTTAATACCAACGACACAATCAACACAAAAGGAAAAATGTATTGTCACGTTGTTCAGACACCACAGTAACTCTGCTTTCAGCGTAGGCCTTAGCGGTGTGCAGAGACGTAATTATCTGTATCCGTTCAACCAAACAAAATGATCTGTATATGTATCTCTATTCGGATATTACTGGCCCTTTGACTGGGGGACATTGAACATTCAGATTCTGAAACAGAACAGTATTACATCACAGTAATTCATTAACTTTGTCCGTTTTATTTGATTTTTTAATCTCTTTCTCCCTTTTTATTTTTAACTAAACTAAGTTTTATGATCTATCGATCTTAGATATAATTGATCTATTTTGTCCATTTAATTTCGCTCTTCTCTCTCTATTTCCCTCTCTTTATTAATTTCTAACTTGGTTCAATGAATAATGACTTTGCACTAGGAAACAGCGCTTTAGTGATCTACAAGTGATCAACGCACAAAAACAAAACCTTTTTCTTGCAAATCTCCTAGTTATACAGAGATTGTATGAACTAAACAGGCAAAGTGTTTGCAGATCTAATATTTAACGATCGATGTTGTCTATTTAATGACATTACACAGCCCGCTGCCTGCTTCTAGAGAGACGTGGTTCACATTCAGAGGTTTGAAATAAATGAAAACAACAAGGGCTGACGGTGACTTGGGGTGCAGAAAATTCCAGCGGAATGGAGAAAGACCGCGGGACACGGAGCCATGCATAAACACAGTCGGTCTTTCTCCTCTCCGCCACGGCCGCGGAGATGAACAGCTGATCGGTTTCACTCAAGTTAAGGCAGAACGCGCTGCATCAATTTAGCGCTTAGTAAGAGGCAAAATCAATGAAGATTTTTTCCCCGAATAATAACGAGACAATCGGGAGGTAAAAATATTCGGATCGATCTCATTATCCCCGAATACATATGCGGATTCGGGCTCATCGCTGCAAGGCGTGCAACCGAACATGGTCAGGAGATTTGGTGCTGCTGTCCCGGTTGTTGATTTCGTAGATGGGGGTGGAGGCACGGTAGAGACGAGAGTAGAAAAGAACAGGGAAATACCTGGCGTTTGTCGACAGCTTGATTTTGAGGCTTTGTGTTTCGCACTGTGCATGTCGGACTCTGCATTGATTCCCATTGTGTCGAGTTTGAAACATTTCTTGCACAAAATACACTGTGCCTTGCCTGGTACCGGTTTAAGCCATCCAGAAAAATCTTTGTTGGACAGCGAATTTTCATTAGATTGACACTTTCCCATGATGCGGTCCGACTGCTAATGCTACCTGAACGACCGCAGTCACGGCCGCTCACACATCACTGTTTTGTTGGGTCCGCTCTTATAATTGCGAGACGTTACTGCTATTTCGATAAATTATTTAAAATTAAAAATGTTTTACCTATTATTTTTAGATTTGAGACTAATTACAATCACAAAATCCTACTTACCATGTGTTAAAATTTGTAAGACTTTTGAAAGACTGGTTTAAGACATTTTAATGCCAATTAAGGCCTTCTCAATTATGAATGCGGGAACCCTGTGATATCAAAAAATGGGACAAAAAGAAATCAAGGGACATTTAGAATAGATAAAAATGTGCAATTAATCGCAAGTTAACTATAGCATTAATGTGATTAAATATTTTAATCGTTTGACAGCACTAATTATGTTTAGTTGCCCCAGGCCAGTGGCCAACCGTAAGTTTCAACCCCTGCATTGTAGTCACTAATCAGATCTGCCTGTTCATTACAAAGATTTGACTAATCGATTTGTCAATCAGAAAAGTGGATTGGAGTTAGATGTTTTTCCTCTGGTCAACACGAAGCAAAAATGCCTTTAATAAATGCCCTCCAGGATGGAGATCTTTGAAAACGCAGTTTGGCCTGTACAGGTGGGGGTGAAACAGAGGTTTGAACCTCACGGAGCAAAGTAAAAACTCGACTTGAATGATCTACGTCCACTGCAGCTGAACTTCTGGGGCCGTATTCACAAAACATTTTAAGGCTAAGAGTAGGTCCTAACGTGCTGATTTAGGAGTAACTCTCAAAAATAAGGGGCGTTTCACTCCTAATTTTAGGACTCCTAACTTTTTAAGATAAGTGTAATTCACAAAGCATTTTAACGCTAAAACTAGCTCCTAAATCTATGAAAAGCTAGGAGTCTTCGAGAGGACTCCTAAGTCACTAAGAGTAAATCACAGACACTCATTTGATGGCATTTTGGAGAGATTTAATGCTAGTGAGCTTTACAAAAGGTACCTTAATAACTGTAAGGGTTTAATGATCTTAGTAAAGCTATGTTTAGAAAGTATAGACACATTTATATTAATACATTATTTTTTATATAAATATAATAAAGTTCCTTTTCCTGCAGTTGCTTTGGGTTTACGGTGCACTGAAAGTTACTGTTGGTGTCACGTTTGGGTTTAATTTGTTACTAGAGTAGGCCCATATGTGGCGCTTCCATCTCCTCCATTCCACAGGTCCGCTACTGTATAGTTGCGTGTCTCGCCTTTTTCCTTCCGCATGCACTTTACGATTTCGCCAGTTGTTGTTTCTAAATGGTGAATTTCCTGGTTTGTCGCTGTCTGACTATAGTCCGCCGTTGAGGGAAATACAGTGAGAGTGCATGGCGTGCAGCTCTTCAATGAGGATATTTTTCCGATTCAAATCATTGTAAAGTTTAAAATGAATAGACCTATGTGGCGCTTTTGTAGGTTAATTGTGAACGAATATGTGGGAAACCCTGCAGTATCTTGGTTTCATGTTAAATCAGTGTCACTTGTCATTAATTGTATATAAAAACTATTCACTTTAATACAGCGACACAATATGGATATCTCCCACAGTGTTTCTATCATAAACTCACTCTTAGCTCTCATTCCCTCTCAGCCAATCACTGTGGGCATAGAAGGTATGAACATGACATCATCCATAGCAACATGGTCAACACCGCCCTCTAGTCTTAGCTTAGGAGTCCCTCCCATTCCTTAGTAAAAGTTGATCTTATCAGCTTTGTGAATAGGTTTTAAGAAATGACTCCTTACTAAGAACTTTTAGTGCTCCTTAGGAGTACTCTTAGCGCCACGATAAAATGTTTTTTGAATACGGCCCCTGACCGATAACTCCAATTATTGACTTTGAGGGGGCAGCTTTAGAAGAGTTTTTGCTAGTGGAGTATTGATGTGATAATTGAACATGATGTAACTTTTTACTTGTGCATATATTGTGACATTTGTATTTCTTTTTGTCATAAGTAAAAGTACCAAATGTTTAATGAAACAGAATAGAATGTGAATGCTCATCAGGTTAAAAGCTGACCAAAGGAAGGGGGAGGACCATAGGGCCATAGGAAGTAGGAAGGGGAAGGACCTTATATGGCCATACAGTAGGAAAAAGTGGAGGGAGGGGGCTACCGGGGCTCCCCCGTGCAGCTGTTCCTTTTTCACTCCTCCCTCTCCCAAGTCTCATTGGTTCTCAGTTCACTATATAACAGCAACATCTTTGAAACTCTTGACACAGAATGACGGTTAAATATTATTAGAATAGGAAATCGGACAGAATGACTTGGAAGTAGCATGATATTATTGGGAAAGGCTCAATCTATTGGGCGATACCTGTCTAAGTCCTTGTTATTTAATAAGATTTCGTAAAGCTTTAGACGGTACTTACTAGGCATGCATGTATATGTCTGGGTATTGTTTCAAGTTTTACAACAAATTTAGAAACGAGATCAAGTCAACAGATAATGGGGGAAAAATAACTCTATTGAATGAGTTATAGGCATACAACCGCTTTTCTTTTCCTTTCTTGTCCATTTTATGTATTATACCTATACTCTCTTGTATTTTGTAAATAAAATCCCTTAAATGTTGTAAAGCCTCAGTTGTGAATTAGTTTATAACTGGAACAGAAGGACTTTAGGTATAGGGTTTTTCTTCAAAGAGATGGTTCCGTCCTCGGGGAGGTAAGTACAATTCGATTCCACACAACGGCACATTACTGATTTAAAACACACACAACCTCATACAACTAATCTCTCTGTAAGGAGAGAATATGTTGATACACCTAATCTTTAAAAATAAAAGAATAGGTTATAAATACCTTCCCAGATTAAACTAGATGTTTATATTCTGAAAATAGTATATCTGTTCTATTTTACTAGAAGGGTGGTTTACGAAACTAAGTTACTTACAACTTATAAGCAATAACTTGCGAATGTTATCTTCCGTGAATAAAGGAGGAGGATTTTCTGAAGCAATATTTAAAAGGGTTTATGGTTTAGCGGAGATCGGCATCATCATTAAGGATGAGGGGGCTCTGATAAAGTAAAACTCTGAACACGGTGGTATATATTGAATATTGTACTTTATTTAGACGTAAAACTCAGGTGGTCCAGAGGGTTAATCCCGCGCTTTTAACTAAAGAGGCCGGGGTTCGCGTCTCTTGCAGGAACCGTGGTGAGGGGAGAGTCATCTTTATGAAGAAATAATAAACAATTAAAGCATTGTGCTACAAGTTGGTTAATAAATGAATTTTTTAATAAATAAAAAAAAGTGTATTAGTTATATCCTATCAAACCCGTATTAACCAATTTGTATCACAATGCTCTAATTGTTTATTATTTCTTCATGTCGATGACTCTCCCCTCATCACGGTTCCTGCAAGAGACGCGAACCCCGGCCTCTTTAGTTAAAAGCGCGGGATTTACCCGCTGGACCGCCTGAGTTTTACGTCTAAATGAAGTACAATAGTCAATACCACCGTGTTTAACGTTTCTACTTTATCAGAGACCCCTCATCCTATATGATGATGCCGATCTCCGCTAAACTATAAACTCTTTATAATATTGCTTCAGAAAATCCTTCTCCTGTGTTCACGGAAGGTTTCAATTCACAAGTTATTGCTTATAAGTTGTACGTAACTTAGTTTGTAAACCACCCTTCTAGTAAAATAGAACATATATACTATTTTCAGAATTTAAACATCCTTGTTTAAACCTGGGAAGGTATTATAACCTATTCTTTTAATTTTTAAAGATTAGGTGTATGAGATTATGTAATTGTAGTGTTGTCAGCTATGTAGGCGGTGCAAAGGTTACATTACTTACACTGTGTCCTCATCGGGGCGACTCTCGTCCTGGATTTAAAAAAAACCTTATTCTAGGTCCTGGTTTCACAACTTAAACTACTGTAACAGAGACTCGCGGAACATTTTACTGTTTTTTATTCAAATCACATGATATTACAACATCATATAACAGAAAGACAGAAAAGACTAAGAAGATTATATGCCTACATATTATTTAAATGTTCTATTCCTATTTCTCATTATATATTTGTTGACTTGATCTGGTTTCTAAATTTGTTGTAAAACTTGAAACAATACCCAGACATATACATGCATGCCTAGTAAGTACCATCTAAAGCTTTACGAAATCTTATTAAATCACAAGGACTTAGACCGGTATCGCCCAATAAATAGAGCCTTTCCCATTAATATCATGCTACTTCCAAGTAATTCTGTCCGATTTCCTATTCTAATAATATTTAATCAAGTCATTCTGAGTGTGGATAGAAGAGACAGAGAGAAATAGCTTGTGCTTTTTGCATCTCCGCCTGTCTGTCACCGAGTCGTGAAACCCACTCTCTCTTCCTGCCGTTCCTACTTTTTTTAAATCAAAAAGGCGTCTCTATCCAGAGAAACCTCATAGGAGGAGCCTACCTCGTCATTGTAGGCGTATACACATTCACCCATCTGTTACTTCTCGTAAATACACCCTGTCACTATCGTAACCTATAAAAAACAACAACACTTCCGTTGGTTCGTCACAATAAAAACCGGAAACCAACCTTACTTACTACAGACGTCACAATAAAACAATTTTCTAAACATGAAATGTACGAACATACCAGTTTTATCACATGCAATAACCACAATACATTAAAGTATGGACATGTTATTGAACAGTAGTTTTGCTATTATGACTTAACCTAACTTAAAATAATAACTAGATCAAATGTCAGCGCAGTGACTTCACATCACTTACCTGAAACGCCACTTCTTCTTGGGGACTTCCCGGGTGCTGACCCTGAGGGGCCCGGGGCTGGCAGTGGGGGGCGACGCTGAGGGGTTCTGCCCTTCCGGCGGGCGGCAGAGGCGTCATGGCGCATCTCCTCCAACACACAGGACAGGACCAAAGGAGGTAAGTACTGCAGCCAAGGCTGTACTGTGGAAGATTGAACACATTTACATTTTGTGGTTATTGTGCTTTAATCATCCCTCACCTCCATGCATAATCCATAGGGAAATATGTCAGACACAGCTAAGGTTATAAAGGGGTGGAAAGTGTCTGGTAAATTTCCGGAAACTTTTCATGGGAAGTTAAGCTTGGGAATTTTGGGAATATTCAAAATTGGGAATTATGGGAAATAACTAGAAACTGGGGTCATTTAAATGATCTGTATCATATCCAAACATAAATCTTAACAAACATTATGTTTTGTCATAGGCAGACATCCATGCACAATCATACAATTAAAAAACATTACATTTCAACAGATTTATTTGTACATAGTACTTTGAGTTTTTATTATTTTATCAAAGCCACTACAAGTAACATGGCACGTTGGCGTCCCCTTTGGACAAAAGCGGTAGTATTTTTACGACGCCCGCTGTCGCAAAGCGGTTTTCTAGCTCGTGCCAGGCGTGCGAGTGTGAACTGAGAAGGGCGCAATATAGTGCATGTCCGTGTGTTGAAAGTGTGAGGACTCTTTTCGGCTCCGTGAGAGTGGTTTTGACACTGCATCAACTAATGCCAGTCAGTGCTACACACACCTGATTGCAATGAGTTGATGCAGCAGTGTCACCTACAGTTGTGTTCAAAATAATAGCAGTGTGTTTAAAAAATTGAGTAAAGATCAAAATCCTAATAGCTTTTATTTCCATACACGCAAATGCATTGGGGACATTGCACATTCAATTCCAACTCCAAATATGAAGAAACTTGTCAAATGTTTCTTCATCTTTACAGAAAGTGAAGAAAAAGGAATATTAGACTGTTCAAAAAAATAGCAGTGTCTGCATTTTTCTTTACAACAGCCACGGTACACTTTGAAGACAGTGAAGCATGGTGGCCCAAGCATCATATTATGGGGATGTTTCTCATACTATGGTGTCGGATCTATTTATCGCATACCATGGATCAGTTTGGATACATTAGAATACTTGATAGGGATGGGGCCGATCCGATCCAGTATCGTTATCGGGTCCGATATGGCCGAAATCTGCGTATCGGATATCGGACTGACAGCTCCGATATTAAAATCCGATATTTTATTTTTATTTTTTTTATAATTTTTTTTAATTTTTTTTTTTACTATGGAAGAGCGAACATGCGCCGACGTTCGGTGGAGGGAGAGAGGACATCACTTTAAAATTTGACATACAGTACATACAGTTTGTTAGCCAGTGAGCTAACCAAAGCTAATCCAAGTCAAGGAAGTGGAGAGGCTTGTGACAAATTCAGCCAATGTAAAATACAGCCAGAGAGAGGAAGACTGTTTAGACAAAAGACCACCACATATTCTAGTGGGGCAGAAGTGATCATTGAGAAGGATTTTTTTTGTGTGACTCTATAATTCTGCCTTTAAGATAAACCTATATGCATTTGTGTATATTTATTGCTCTTTTAAATTAGAATTGCGCCTTCCTAGCCTAATACATAACATCACCACCAACAAAAAAATTTATAACAATTATGATATCGTATCGGTATCGGCCGATATCCAAACCCCAGGTATCGGAATCTGATCGGAACTAAAAAAAGTGGATCGTCCCATCCCTAATACTTGAAGAGGTCATGTTGCCTTATGCTGAAGAGGAAATGCCCTTGAAATGGGTGTTCCAACAAGTCAACGACCCCAAACACACCAGTAAGCGAACAAGATCTTGGTTCCAGACCGACAAGATTAACGTTATGGAGTGGCCAGCCCAATCCCTGGACCTTAATCCAATAGTAAACCTATGTGGTGACATCAAAAATGCTGTTTTTGAGGCAAAACCAAGAAATCCAGAGGAATTGTAGACTGTACTCCAATCGTCCTGGGCTGAAACACCTGTTCACAGGTGCCATAAGTTGGTCGGCTCCCTGCAACACAGATGTGTAGCAGTTCTCAGAAACAGAGGTTATACAACTTAATATTAGTTCAGTGATTCATAGGAAAGCTAAATCTTCATGCATTTTTCAGTTGATACAGTAAATGTTTGAGTTGTAAAGAAAAATGCAGACGCTGCTATTTTTTTTAACATTCTAATATTCCTTTTTCTTCACTTTCTGTAAAGATGAAGAAACATTTGACAAAAGTTTCTTCATATGTGGAGTTGGAATTGAATGTGCAATGTCCCCAATGCATTTGCGTGTTTGGAAATAAAAGCTATGATAAGGATTTTGATCTTGCCTCACTTTTTTAAACACACTGCTATTATTTTGAACACAACTGTAACTACTCTCTCTCACGGAGCTGAAAGATTACGTGTCCTCACAGAAAGCGAATGAACAAGAGACGGCAGTTAGTATGGATCACGATGAGGTAATGTGTTTGTGTTGTTGATGTAAATAATGACTATTTCAGATAATGGTTATTTGATGATAGTGAAGCAAAGCAAACTTTGTGTTAGTACCAACCGCTCATTCATTTAGGAGTTAACAGAGCAGTCTAGTTCGTGCTCGTGAAATTGTATACACGTTGCTTGGCAACGCCCTCGTCCCGCCCGTAGCCTATATCACTCTCCCTTTTAGCTTTTCTTCATTGCATTCTCTTTTTTTCTTTGATGGTTCAGCCCCGTTATCAGTCATTATGACGACAAACAACTGTCTCAAACAAGGCTTCCGCTCCCCTTCCTGGAGGGATAGGCTTCTCAAATCGCGTTGCTGCGCCACACTGAAATCTGCGACCAATACGGATATGTGACCATAGAGCATGCACGCGTGAACCGAAAATTGGACTGGGTGTGTGACCAGACCAAACGCAGGAATAAAAACTATATAAAAACGTATTTCTTTGCACTGATGGTCTCGTTTGCTGTTAAAGGTAATTTATGATTATGAGAGGAAACATGAGGCTGTTTAAAAAGATATTTAAATGTAACTCGGAGCTGCTTTAAACAATCAATTATTTCACTGAACAACAAAAACATGAATGTTGAGTAAAATATTACTCATTCCCCCGACCCTACCCATTCAATAGATAGTAAAATGTCCCCCCATGTGATGTCGAATAGCCTGGCATCGCCTGCCTACAAACTTCCGCTCAATTTTAATTTCCCAGTAGTCAGGTGTGCTGGGTGTGCGGTATATTAGTGGGCTCTATCCAGCCAGATTTCTGCCAGTCTAATCAGCGAACAGAAGGAGTGGCTCAGAAGCCGGCGCTTAACGTACGTCACAACCAAACAGTATGCAATTGGTTGGCAGATCCAGAGTGGCACTGAGCAGATCCAATAGAACTTCAACAGACACCTGTCTTCAAGTGAAATTAAGTAAGATGGTATGGTAGGACAAGGCTAATGGAGGAATGCACAGTGCATGTAGAGCGCGTGGCCTTGGGATCTGCAGTAAGCAATGTCAGTGTTTCCCCCAGCGCTTTAAGGCTAAGGCGGCCGCCTTAGCAACGCCAGAAAAAAATGCACAATTGTATGTAGGGGAGAACGGGGTAATTTGTCACACGGGTTGGTTGTCACAATCGTTATATCTCAGAACCAGAAGGCGCTGTCTGTGAAATTTTAGTATGTAAATATCCAGAATTGGGATCAGAGGTCACCTACATAGTCTTCCTTGGAGTTAGACTGCTGAATTTGAGGTGAGACGACTGTTTGTGTTTTTCATGTCAAATTCAAAATATTTAGCTCCTCAGTATTTTTCTTCTAGGCTTTTACACAATGGGTTTATAACAAAACACTTGTTACCCATACGAAGTGTGAAGGGTAAACTATAGTTTAGATTGTGGTTAGCAAGCTAATTAGTTGTCAGATGGTTGTTGGCCTTGATGCTAGCAAGAAATTCAAGTTGGGGTTGGTCGTCAAATTTTTTGGGGGGTTGGTTGTCACATGTTATCTCAAGGCTGCAGCCAGAAAAGGAACCCAATAACGAAATAAATTGTCAAGCTGTATCCTCACTGACACCCCAGAGAAGGAAAGAATAGAGCAGGAAAAGGTAGCATGTAAAAGAAAAAAGGGCAACAAAATCAAAACAACCCAGTGCATCCCAAACTAGACCAGCTGCCAAGGCTACAGTAAGTTATGTAGGCCTATTTGTCAACTTGACAATGCAATTAAACTTTCTAATTTAGTTCTACTTGCTTGCCTTCTTTTATGATTATTCCCATTAAAATAACATTGTGACAAACAACCCCATAGTGTGTGACAACCGACCCCTTGATGGGGTTGGTTGTCACAATGTGTAAGGGTGTCTTTGATGATTAATTTCTTCTTTATTACAAAGAGATAGAAAAAGTGAGGGGTACACATTTCAAGCCAACACCTTAAGCTTCAATTTAATGTAGGAATGACTATTGAAAGATGTTTAGGTGATAAGCAATTCTCACTAGAGTAAAAAGTGTGCCTACTTACCCCGTTCTCCCCTACTAGGAAGTAGGGCTGGGCGATATGACGATATCATATCGTGGACGATATGAAAGCGTCTACCGGGAGAGATTTGGCCATACCGTTTATATCGCGGAGAAAAAAAGTTCATGTGGCGGGAGCATATATGGAGCGGGAGGCAGCTGTCCCTCCGAGTCCCTATAGTTACACTGCAGTTACACCGCCGCCCCACACGGGGGCTCTGCAGTTCTGGGCTGCAATACAGCTTCTCTACCCGCAACAGAAGAAGCCTCATCTGTTGCTCTAGCTGTCTAGCTCATGGTCTAGCTTCGGTGCGCCGTCAGTAAAGTTAACAAACCAACTCCGTGTCACGGTGGCAGAGCAGCTTTTAACGGTCAAAAATGTCATCGGGCAAAGGAAACTTGCTTGCTGCTTCAGCGTGCTGTTGCCGTGACGCAGAGTTGACTTGTTTTAAGCAGCAAACTACATGGGTTAGCTCTCGTGAGCTAGCTGGCTAATAATGACATCTTTAGCCTACTCGGGGCTTCACCCCCGTGCTGTTATTGTTGGAGACAGCCAGCAAGGCTGGTTTTATGTAACTTTAAAACATGCCAAACTTGAAAATATTATTTGTGTTGAAGCTGGAGTTAAAGTATTACCAGACATTTGCTCATTAGTTGATTTTGACAGCTTTTTTAAATGAAGATGAGCAGGAAAATTCAAGTCTTTCATTATTTTGATATAGGCTACTATCAATTGGAAAATGTAGGCTATTTGGTTGATGCTGTAATTTTTATTTTGCACTGACTGACTAAAGCCAGACTGATGTGGTATTTTGCACCACTTTTGTATGGAAATTTAAGTTCCAAGCAAAAATGAAAATAATCTAATGTGATTAAAGTTCAGTACGGTTATTGTAATCCATTGAATTTTAAGGAAAACTACTATATCGTGATATATATCCATATCGTGATATAAAATTACCTATATCGTGATATAAGATTTGGTCCATATCGCCCAGCCCTACTAGGAAGTGCGATGTGTGCTTGTGCATGGTCATAACTGCGCATGTGTCTCCAAGCGTTTCTCTATGGCCCAATCTAGATCCACCCCCTACTAGGGATGGGGATCGAAACCCGGTTCTATCAAGGACCCGGTTCCACTTTTTTCAAAACCCAAAAATCAATAACGTTTGGGCTTATCGATACCACTATCGAGTCTCGCCGTTTTTTTCTCCCGTAGGTCCTGTAACCTAATTGTGTGTCCCTCGAGTCGCGTCACGGCATTTAAATCAAATCAAACCAATCACTGCTGCATGTCCGCCAATGTTTATGAATGATATGCAAACAGGTATTAAAAGTAAAACAAGTGAAGTCTGGCAGTTAACTTCGCTCGCGAGGATGGCTGAACGGGCGAAAAGGTCTATGGTTTGGCTTTATTTTACCAAGCTCGAAGATAAAGCAGAAGCGAAATGCATCTTATGTTGCAAAATAATTTCTTGTAAAGGGGGGAACACAACCTCAATGGCCAAGCACATCAGCATTGTGCATCAAATAAAGGCCAAATGCAGTACCTTCGACTGTCTCCGGATTGAAAAGACTCTACTCCTCCTGCTGCTGCTGCCGCCGCACCACAGATGGGCCCGTCTTCATCATCCACAAAGTACCAGCGGTAAACGCACACACACAGACTGTGTAGCTTGTCCCGTCAGTTAAAAATAGTAATCCAATTGTGAAATCCGTGTTGTAATCGGCAGCATACAAGCTAGTTAGCTTAAAAAGTAAACAAAGTTTTCAGACGTGCTGCGTGATGATGTGTTCAGGATGGCTCAGTAAAACGACTATTAGGTTTTCATGATGCGTTCAAGTGTAACGTAAAGGAATGGGAAATTGAGTTTTTGGCGAGAAACATGAGTAATACAGTTGTATTAGTGCTCTCATCATTTTAAAATATATATTTAAACTACTGATGCCAATATTTATTAGAAATTTAATTTAATTTAAAATACAAATATTTATTTCCTAAATATTTTCCTAATCACTAAAACATGATAAAGTGACAGTAGACAATACATTAACCAACAAGTGCGAACGTTTATATTTTTTTTTCATAGATAGTATACACTTGATTTTTTAAAACCAAAAATAATAATTTCTTCAAAATATATAATAATAATAATAATAATAGAAAAGTATCGATAGTGGTATCGATAAAGACCCGGATCGATAAGGCGTATCGATAAAGGTATCGATATCAATAAATATTAACGATCCCCATCCCTACCCCCTACACCCTATCCCTCCGTTTGCGCGTTCGCGGGGAGGGCCCGTCATATTGAGTGCCGTCCCAAACCACCAAGCCTCGAGTGTGAGTGGGTTATATGGCCCTCGATCACTGAGTCTGCATCGATGTTGGCTCAGCCCTACGTTTGACACCTAGGTGTCCGCCAATCAATTATGTCCGGAATGGAGGAGCCAATTTACAAATGAGAGTTCCATGGAGTTTGTTTCCCGAATTATAAATGAAACTTACTCTTACCTCAAAAGACATTTGATTGATTCTTTTTATGCATAGCCCTAAATGACGGAACCGGAGGGTAGCCTACAATATCGGAACAAACATGTTGTTTTACACTTGTTGATTTGATTATGCCACTTCTCTACCGTTAGTGTATTTTCAAGGCGTGGATAAAAGATAAAACGAAGCAGATGAAAAAATGCCCACAAGTTAATAAGGGACAGTGATTATTATTTCCTTAAATTGTTAGTAAGATTTGTGTTTCTGTTAAAGCCTATGAGGGGTAGTAATAGCGGCGGTGACGTCAGTCAGCTGGAGCGCATGACTTTTCTTATTAATGACCACCCTTGCAGTGCATTATGATTTATGCACGCTAATTAACTGCCGCGATTCGCCGGTCGTAATGGCAGATTAACGTATCATGACAAGTGGAATACATGCTTTAGCAGACTATTGTTCTTTTGTTGTGACAATCAACCCCATCAAGGGGTCGGTTGTCATACACTATGGGGTTGTTTGTCACAATGTTATCTTAATGGGAATAATCTTGAAAAGAAGGAAAGGAAGTAGAACTAAATTTGAAAATGCAATTGCATTGTCAAGTTGACAAATAGGCCTATATAACTTACTGTAGCCTTGGCAGCTTGTCTAGTTTGGGATGCACTGGGTTGTTTTGATTTTGTTGCCCTTTTTTCCTTTGCATGCTAAGCTGCCTTTTTCTGCTCTATTCTATCCTTCTCTGGGGTGTCAGTGAGGATACAGCTTGACAATTTATTTCGTTATTGGGTTCCTTTTCTGGCTGTAGCCTTTGGATAACTTGTGACAACCAACCCCCCCAAAAATGTGACGACCAACCCCAACTTGAATTTTTTGCTAGCATCAAGGCCAACAACCATCTGACAACTAATTAGCTTGCTAACCACAATCTAAACTATAGTTTACCCTTCACACTTTTTAAGGGTAACAAGTGTTTTGTTATAAACCCATTCTGTAAAAGCCTAGAAGAAAAATACTGAGGAGCTAAATATTTTCAATTTGACATGAAAAACACAAACAGTCCTCTCACCTCAAATTCAGCAGTCTAACTCCAAGAAAGACTGTAGGTGACCTCTGATCCCAATTCTGGATATTTACATACCAAAATTTTACAGACAGCGCCTTCTGGTTCCGAGATATAACGATTGTGACAACCAACCCGTGTGACAAATTACCCCGTTCCCCTATAGATATTAGTGCTGTCAAACGATTAAAATATTTAATCGCGATTAATCGCATTAATGTCGTAGTTAACTCGCGATTAATCGCATTTTTATCTATTCTAGCCTGAATGTCCCTTTATTTCTTTTTGTCCCATTATTTTAATTTTATTTTAATGCTCTTATCACACCCATTCTAATCATCATATTTGAGAAGAAATACACTGAATTACAAGTAGAGTCTACACCATTGTATTTCAGTGTATTTCTTCTAAAATATCATAATTTGCAATTCAGTGCAAATAACAATGTAATCCTCCCCCCACCCCCAGAACAGCATTCACAAACATAATTGGAACTTCTTTTTTTTATTTAAAAACAAATTAGTATTAAGGCTAAACTAAACTGGTTGTTGTGGAGTCTTTCATCCACGGCTTAATTCTGACTGTGTGGAGTGGACACACTATGCCTGCGTGCAGGTGGTTGCCATTGCGCTGCAGCAGCCGAGGCTTCAGTCGCCCTTCGTAGCGAAAATTAAAGTGAAAATTAATGACTGGCGGCTGCAACTAACATTCATGGGGGTTTTGGTGTGTGCGCAGGGTTATAAGTAGGACTTTTGCAAATTACAGGCTTTCTTTTCTGTTCTTTTCCGCGAAGTCCCAGTCACACACGGACGACTCTACTAGTGAAGGTCGCGTAGCTGAGCTAGGAAGTGCTAGGTTCCGGTTTCTGCTTCAAAATAAAAGTCAGAATTGACTTGACGTTTAGCCGTTTTGCAGTTAAATGATTTTAATGTGAAATTACGCTGTAGGACATGTTCCGTTTGAATTGACAGTAACTTAATGGCGAGCCATATGTATGGTTTGTGGTGTTTCAGTTGTTCTAACATCACTAGTTGATACAACAGCATGTGAAAAAACCACAACGTTTCCTAGGCCATGACGAGCGTTAATCGCGCGATAAAAATGGGTTTGCGTTAAACGCGTTAAACTGACAGCACTAATAGATATACAAGTGCACAGCATGAAATTTGGTTGATTAAGTCACGATTATGCTAAAATATATTTTCCCCAACTTTATTCAATATCACTGTTAAAGCCTCTGTAAACCTGGCCTAAAATAGTAAAATTCAATAATGATATCAAAGCCGGGTGTCTTTGATATTCCTAAGGTAGCCGGGTGTCTTTGATAGTCCTAAGGTAGGACTTTACAAAGGTCCAGGAACCTTTGAGGCGGGGCTGCAGTGCTGAAGATGTCTGATTGATTGCTCGCAGCTTTTCCCCCACAACCTAGGCTCTGCATGCATGTTGCTAACTACACTGTGTGCACAATTATTAGGCAAGTTGTATTTTTGAGGATTAATTTTATTATTGAACAACTACAGTGCTCTCGGTCAATCCAAAATGTTAAATATATAGTTTTTTTTGCAGATGCTGTTGGAGTGACAGTGTGCAGTGAGAAAGTCAGGCAGACAGATAGACTGAGGCAGAGAGGCCTTTATTTCATATTTTGCTTTTTGACTTCAAAGTGATCATAACTGCCTAGTGATCATCTGTCATTAGACTGACTCCTCAGGGCTCCAGACTAACTTTTTCATTGGGTGCACCGGTGCGCCTAATTTTTTCATCTATGTGCACCAGCATATATTTTGGGTGCAACAAATTAGTGCTGCACGTTTTGGAGAAATTGTGCGATTGCGATTATAGTGGCTAATATTGCGATTTGTGATGCAATATAATAAATAAATGGTATTATGATTCTTGGTTTTCAAGGAAAATTTGCGATTATTGATAGTTTTGAAACTTGATCTCAATTTAAAACAAACACATATTAAGAATCATTGAAAATATATAGAAAATAAAGCTTGTACTAGGCTAGCAGCCTACACTAGGGGTGTGAATGTTTACACAAATGTCTAAATGGTTACAGTCTGCAATTTTTTGTGTACACATTTAACCGTAATATGGGGGGGAGGGGGGTCAACGTCACTTTTTTGCAGAGGCTGTTGGAGTGACAGTGTGCAGTGAGAAAGACAAGCAGACGGCTTGTGGCTGCAGTGGCGAAGTGGTAGGGAGTTCGCCTCTGGTGTGCAGGGTCGGAGGTTCGATCCCCCGTCTCCCCGCTACATGTCGAAGTGTCCCTGGGCAAGACACTGAACCCCGAATTGCTTCAGATAGTTAGCTTAGTTAACTTAGCACCCTAGTGCTAAGCCTACCCTGCGTGGTAGCTGCTGCTATCGGTGTATGAATGTGTGTGTGACTGGGTGAATGTGTACAAAACAATGTAAAGCGCTTTGGGTCTGTGAACAACGGAGATAAAGCGCTATATAAGTCCATTTACCATTTACCAGACAGACAGACAGAAAGAGGCAGTAATTTCATGATTTTGCTTTTTGACTTAAAGAGGACCTATGATGCTTTTTGACTTTTATGACCTATAAACGTTGTTATGATGATTCATAGTCATGCTTAACCATACTAAATTATCAAATAATGACTTGCATGCATTTCGACGTATTCCCTGCTGACCGTCTGGGGTGTCTGTGCAGAGCACTAGACACTATTCTAGCCAGTCGAGAAGTCACGTGTTCAGAGCGGTCTAACCCTTTGTAACCGTGTGTCGTCGCATGTAACCTTGGGTCGTCACCACGCGGATGTTTCCATGTATAGTAATGCTGTCACTACCTTGCTCGCGTCTGCCTCGCGCCCTTATAGGTCCATGCTCACGCTTCCCGCCACTGAAAGTGTTCCGGAAGGAAGGTAACCAATCACAACGGAGTGGGGTTTACAGGAGGGGGCGGGGGGGAGCGGAGATTGCCGAAGCACAGGCGGAGGGAGCGGAGATTACCGAAGCACAGGCATGCTGGATCGCCAAAATAAGAGAAAGAGCTTCACGAAAATCTACATAGTTTTTTGTGATGTGATTCGTGTCAGGTTGCTCTATAGCAGTGTAAAACAAGAAATTAAGACCAGAAAAGTAGTATAATAGGTCCTCTTTAAGTGATCATAACTGCCTAGTGATCATCTGTCATTAGACTGACTCCCGCTGTCGGGGCCGTTGGGCTCGTGAGCCGAACAGCTGATCGGACAAGCTGTTTGAGACGGAGATGAAAACAAAAGTGAAACTGAAGGTGGAGCGTGCAGTTAAATATTCAATTAATAAATATTGTAACCAAACACAACAATAATGTGTTGTGTTATCTGCTTTAGTAGCCTACAGTTAATCACATCGCCCTCCACTCCTGGAAATATAATAATTTCCCAAAGTAAAAAAAAAAAAACGGTTTTCATTTATTGATTTTTTCCTAAACGTTTATGATTTACCAAACGAGTAGGGAGAACGGGGTAATTTGTCACATGGGTTGGATGTCACATTCGTTATATCTCGCCACCAGAGCGTGAAATGTTGATATAAAAAAGGTCCAGAATTGGGATCAGAGGTCACATACATAGACTTCCTTGGAGGAAGACAGCTGCATTTCAGGTGAGAGGATGTTTTGTGTTTTTCATGTCAAATTCAAAATATTTTGCTTCTCAGTATTTTTCTTCTAGGCTTTTACACAATGGGTTTATAACAAAACACTTGTTACCCTCAGAAAGTGTGAAGGGTAAGCTATAGTTTAGATTGTTGTTAGCAAGCTAATTAGTTGTCAGATGGTTGTTGGCCTTGATGCTAGCAAGAAATTCAGGTTGGGATTGGTCGTCAAATTTTTTGGGGGGTTGGTTGTCACATGTTATCTCAAGGCTGCAGCCAGAAAAGGAACCCAATAACGAAAGAAATTGTCAAGCTGTATCCTCACTGACACCCCAGAGAAGGAAAGAATAGAGCAGGAAAAGGCAGCTAGCAAGCAAAAGAAAAAAGGGCAACAAAATCAAAACAACCCAGTGCATCCCAAACTATACCAGCTGCCAAGGCTACAGTAAGTTATGTAGGCCTATTTGTCAACTTGACAATGCAATAAAACTTTCAAATTTGGTTCTGCCTCATTGCCTTCTTTTTAAGATTTTTCCCATTAAGATAACATTGTGACAAACAACCCCATAGTGTGTGACAACCGACCCCTTGATGGGGTTGGTTGTCACAATGTGTCAGAGTGTCTTTGATGGTAAATTACTTCTTCATTACAATAAGTTGGAAAAAAAGGGAGACACACATTTCAAGCCAACACCTTAAGCTTCAATTTAATGTAGGAATGGCTATTGACAAATGTTTGGGTGATGAGCAATTCTCACTAGAGTAAAAAGTGTGCCTACTTACCCCGTTCTCCCCTACGTGTACACCCCTTACCTACACTGTTTTCAAAATAATAAAACACTTAATTAAAAAATAATCATAATTTCCCCATGAAAATAAAGGCATTCCTCAAGACAATAGTCTCTATCAACTTACTGAAACTTGCGTGGCCCTTCACTCTCATGCATTCGACTTTTCTCCGCACTGAATTGATAGACTGGGCGAGTTGCCACCGGTCGCCACGCGACATATAGCGACTATTACTTTCCAAGTTTTAGACAGCAGTTGTGTTCAACGTCACCTTACTGAATCCTACATATTCCCATATAGCAGACGTTGGCTTTGATTTCCGTCACAGTTCAGCGTGGATGCTGATGCGCGTCGGTGTCCATGTTTGTTTGTTTACTCTGCTGTCTCAAAATGTACCTGTAACTTAATGTAGGCCAGAATTGATTACTCTTCTTAAATGTGTTAAATCATTTTTAACACTTTTAACACGATTGGTCAACAATTATTTAGAAAACAAGATGTTTCCAGCTAACGTCCCACTCAAAATTGCAAAAACGCATAAAATTTAGATTTAGGGGTTATCCAAATAAAATCTTTTTTCATGTGATATTTTGAAATGGAAGTTATTATTCTTATGAGTTACATTCATATTACACTATGGTGGACAAAATAATTAATATTTCTTATTCTTTTGTGGTTACACCATTTGACATTGTCAGGTCCATTTGGGCCTACTTTTAGTAAAAAATTGTGTAAATCCCATTTCCAATGAAATAAAACAAACAGAAACACGAAATTTATATTTTAACTTGATTCAAGGATGCTTTTAAAATATATTTTTGAAAGATTTTCAAAATAACCATCATGACAACCTTATTCGTCATTGACCCACATATATAATAAAAGTAAGGTGTTGTGCAAACTTTGCCAGGCGGTTCTGAAATACTGTAACAACACGACAAACCTGCGAAACCATCGGAGCCGACACCATGCAGAAGTTCTGCAGCAACCCATGGCTAAACCTAAACCCGCGGATTCGAAACAAACGCATCTCAACATAATGTGCAAACTGCCGCCATGTTCTGCCCGCGCACAGAAGATAACAGAGTCGGTGGCTGTCTTTATATGCAAAGACCTGTGGCCGTACAGTGTCGTCGAAAACGAGGGTTTTAAGAAGATGGTACACACGCTCGAACCACGATACGTCATACCAACACGCAAATACATGACAGAAGTCGCCATTCCGAAGCTGTACGAAGAGAAAAGACCGCGGTTTTGCAGTCGTTGAAATTGACAGAGAGAGTGTCTCTTACATGTGATGGTTGGACGTCGAGAGCGACGGACTCCTACGTAACTATTACCTCTCATTTCATCTCTAACGAGTGGGCACTAGTTTCACATGTGCTGCAGACTAGAGCCATGAACGAAAGCCACACAGGGATCAATATAGCGAACCTGTTGAAGGAGGCAATGAATGAATGGGGGTTAGTGGAGAAAGTGCCAGCAATCGTCACAGACAATGCTGCAAACATGCTGCTTGCGGTCAGTCTCATTGAGTGTATGCATGTTGGCTGCTTTGCCCACATACTCAATTTAGCTTCTCAGGCTGCGCTTAAAATCCCTGCCGTCTCACGGCTTCTCGGCAGAGTGAGGCGCATCTCCACCTTTTTCCACCGAAGCACGCTAGCCAATCATGCACTCAAGAACAAACAGAAGTTGCTGGATCTCCCACAGCATAAACTAGTGACTGATGTACCAACGCGTTGGAACAGTGCATTAGAAATGCTGGAAAGATTTTTGGAGCAGCAACCAGCTGTGTCCGCTGCATTTTTTTCCCCTGAAGTACGAAAACAGGAAAAGGATCTGTGCACCCTTACAGAGGCAGACATAACAGCAGCAGAGGACATTGCACATGCTCTGAAGCCACTGAAGAAAGCCACCTTGGTGATGTCTCAGGAAGGTACCCCTACTCTGTCTGTCATCGCACCCCTTAGAGCCAAACTTCTGGAGGAAATGCAACTGACCCCCAATGACTCTAGGATCGTGAAGGAGATTAAATCTGCAGTGCACCAGGATCTCCAAAAAAGGTATTTATTGTTCTACATCATGACATTGTTAGGCCTGTTTTTATGTCTGTTTTGTACAGTAATTTACAAATAATTTCATGATTATGAGGGGGGGGGGGGGGAAATATTTATTGTAATGTGAATTAATGAATATATTTTTATTTTCAAGGTACATTGGCCTGAAGGATGAACTCCTCCTAGCTTCAGCTCTGGACCCGCGCTTCAAGGCCCTGCCTTTTCTGTCTGATAATGAGCGTGAGGAAATCTTCGCCCATCTCACCACTATCACTGATGCATTAGCAACTGAGAAGGACTCTGTAAGTACAAATTTATATTGAATTAAGTTGCTGACTATGTGTGCAACTTTGCACACAGAATATTTTTGTTTTGTTGTCTTAATATGCAGTTAGCTCTGGAATTATTTGAACGCTGGCTTTTTATTTATATGAAAAGTTCTATCATACACTCCCTCAATGGATTTGAAACTAACTTTATAACTATTGCAATATAAAGCTTTTCTTTAATTTAATGTGATTTATTTACTTTCACAACAGGGTGGGGCAATAAATGCAGCAGACAGTGAGGCAGGTGACGTGCTGGAGCAGCAGGCAGAACCAGCTGATGACTCTGGACCCCCCATCAAAGAAAGCAAGGGACTCCTGTGCTTTGGCTGATCTCCTGGGGAACACATATGCTCCAGTAGCAGTGTCCAGAACCACAAGTGACAAAGTTTTAGATGAGGTGATGTGGTACACAGAGGTAAAGTCGCTGCCACTCTCTACCAATCCACTCAACTGGTGGAGAGAACATGAGGGGGAATACCCCCTTTTGTCATGCCAAGCAAAACGATACCTTTGTATCCCAGGTACTAGTGTACCATCTGAGAGGATCTTCTCAACAGCTGGTGATATTGTCACGGC
Organism: Ammodytes dubius; assembly: GCA_026122265.1. NCBI lineage: Eukaryota > Metazoa > Chordata > Actinopteri > Uranoscopiformes > Ammodytidae > Ammodytes > Ammodytes dubius. Next base: position 3,443,802 of record CM047524.1, read on the forward strand.
CCAGCGAAGTGCACTTAATCCAGAACATGTAGACCAGCTGATTTTCTTAAACAAAAATCTACATGTGCACATCTAGTATGTAACCAGAAGGCACCTGGTTCTTATGTGTTTTGTGAGCTCAGAAGAAAGAAAAATACATGATTTAAGTTTACATAGGCCTACATTACATTACATTTTATACAGCATTGTAATTTATGAATTTATTTTTTACTTGTGTGCTGATGTTTTATTTGTGCACATCTAGTATGTAACCAGAAGGCACCTGGTTCTTATGTGTTTTGTGAGCTCAGAAGAAAGAAAAATACATGATTTAAGTTTACATAGGCCTACATTACATTTTATACAGCATTGTAATTTATTTTTTACTTGTGTGCTGATGTTTTATTTGTGCACATCTAGTATGTAACCAGAAGGCACCTGGTTCTTATGTGTATTGTGAGCTCAGAAGAAAGTTTACAAAGGCCTACATTACATTTAATAAAGCACTTTTTTCCACTTTTGTACACCTTATAGTTATATTGGTATTGTGCTAATGTTTAATTTGTTTCTAGAAATGAAGGCACCTGGTCCTCATGTTATTGTTCAAAGATATGCTGATGTTATGTTAGAATTTCCAGCCCTGTACCCAGGCTGTTTGTTCATAAGGCATGAAATTTAATAAATAATTATTTAAAAAAAATTTTTTTACTCTTTCTTGTGTATTTCTACTTGATACTGAATCGATATCGAAGCATTTCAATCAATATCGAATCGAAATCGAATCGTGACCTAATGAATCGAAATCGAATCGAATCGTGAGATTCGTGACAATACCCAGCCCTACTTTAAAATGTGTTGATAACATTCATGAGTATCACATTAAATAGACTACATCCCATCCAGTGTCTTATCAGCTGAAATAGCTTTAAATGGGCAAATATAAAATATTTCATGTCACAATCCTGCGTTGGCCTCAAGCCCTTGTGTTGTTTTTTCCCCCTTTCCCCTGTCTGTGTGTCTGGTCTGATTGCAGGGTTTTAGTCAGGTGAGTCAGGTACCAGCATCCACAGCTGCCATCAATCACCAGTAAACTGCTCTTCACAAACCCGGACCAATCTTCCATACACTGACAGACTGTAGACTTTGCTCACAAAGTCAATTACTTTCCAGCCACCTTCCTGTTTGCAGTTCCACCGGCATTTTTGCCATTTCTAATATCTGTTTCTCTCTGCCACCAGCTCCTGCCCTTGCCAGCCAGCACTCCCCCCCGCCCCCCCCCCCCCCTCCCCCGGATCACGGCCCAACCCCCCAGCTGCTTCCTACAAAATAAAACATCTTAAACTACTGTCTCCGCGCCTGTGTCCTCCCTGCCCAGACATAACATTTCAGCAGTTTTGCACCTGCCAGAAATTGATCTGAAGCCGAATCTTGTAGTTAAAATTATATTTCTGCTCCAAACTGACATTATAACGTGCATGAGGGCTATTTGCTCATATGTCCATGCCTATATGGGGTAGATAAGAACAAATGCAGTCTCTTTTAACAGCTGTAATACGTTTTAAAGCAAAATTATAACACATTAGAGTCGTTTTTCTCCTGCCAGAAAATGATCTCAAGCCCTATCTTGATATTGAAATGTTTCATATGCTTTAAAATGAGTATAACATTCATGAGTATCACATTAAATAGACTACATCCCATCCAGTGTCTATTACCAGATGAAATACCTTTTAAATGGGCAACACATTTGAGTCATTTTGACCCTGCCAGAAATTGATCTCAAGCCTTGCTCTGTAGCCTAGTCGAATGATTCTGCCGAACAATAAATTCACCCCTTTCATGAGGGCTATATGGGATATAATAGATGAGTATGGCCACGTATTGATATTTGAGAACTGGAAAGGATATTTTTTTACACAACTTAAGAATGCATTTAACACTATGGTGTGTTCCAGCCAAATTTGACTGATATAAAAGTTTTCTCTGAAAAATATTCTTAATCTATTCTAAAGATTATTGTGCTAAAATAAAAAGCTGTTAAAAGAGACTGGATTTGTTGTTATCTACCCCATATAGCCCATATGAATGTTATAATGTCAGTTTGAAGCAGACATCTCCTATTCACTACAAGATTCGCTTGAGATCAATTCCTGGCAGGTGAAAACGACTGAAATATCTTATATTTGCCCATTTAAAGTTGTTTCAGCTGGTAATAGACACTGGATAGGATATCATCTATTTATTGTGATACTCATGAATGTTAACAACTCATTGCAAGGCATATAAAAAATTTCAGTATCAAGATAGGGCTTGAGATCAATTTCTGGCAGCAAGAAAACGACTGAAATATCTTATATTTGCCCATTTAAAGTTGTTTCAGCTGGTAATAGACACTGGATAGGATATAATCTATTTAATGTGATGCTCATGAATGTTAACTACTCATTTTAAGGCATATAAAACATGTCAGTATCAAGATAGGGCTTGAGATCAATTTCTGGCAGGTGCAAAACGACTGAAATATCTTATATTTGCCCATTTAAAGTTGTTTCAGCTGGTAATAGACACTGGATGGGATAAAATATATTTATTGTGATACTCATGAATGTTAACAACTAATTTTAAACCTGCAGTGTGTAGAATTTTGGGTTTTATTTCCTAGCAGGTTTTGTAGAAAGTAATTATAATATCCATAAGTACATTTAATTTAGTGCATAATAGCTGAAAAAAATGTTTTGGATTATTATTTTTTCCCTTAGAAAGGGTCTCATATATGTCCATATTTCTGCATATTTTGGACCAAGGCCTAAGTGCCGCCATCTTGAAAGTGTCATAGTTGGAATGTCATCAGGTGCATTGTTTAAAATTTAGAATTGTTCTTGTCCTTGAAGGCCACTGTAGCTTCTGTTATTATTCTAAAGGGTTGGGGTTACCCAGGGACCGTTGCATTCTAGAACTTTGTAGAACTTTCTTGATGATGTCATATTACACACTGCACCTTTAAGGCATATAAAACATGTCAGTATCAAGATAGGGCTTGAGATCAATTTCTGGCAGCAGGAAAACGACTGAAATATCTTATATTTGACCATTTAAAGTTGTTTCAGCTTGAGATCAATTTCTGGCAGCAAGGAAACGACTGAAATACCTTATATTTGATCATTTAATGGTGTTTCAGCTAGTAATAGACACTGGATGGGATATAATCTATTAATTGTCATACTCATGAATGTTTACAACTCATTTTAAGGTATATAAAACAGAAATAATTTCAATTACAGTGGTTTAAAAACAAAAAGCAGGATAATTGACCCACGGTACACATAAACAAATCAAAAACCAATAGCCTATATGCCTGCCTTACTCACGTTATTTTATTTCACCTTGATGCACAGAGAGCCACCAAAAACGGGGTCGATCCCCGTACAACGTTGATGTCTGGTCGCCTTAAAAGACATGTATGTGTTAATAATACAGCGGACAATAATCCTGTAGTGCTATTGAGTAGTATGACTGATCAGAAGTTGCTGCCGCACACACGTTTCGAGGCGATATAGCCCAGTTTAAACAGGCTGTGCACGCTCCCGCGGCTGAAATCACTTTATGGCGGCCGATCACTTTTTGGCACCACACCGGTCTCCCCCGAATGGTGGGAACACTCGGGTTACAAATAAACAACAGATACAATTTCTCTCGGCGTTGATTTCTTCTTTAATGATAGCCAAAACGGCAACACAATACTCTCGCATATGCTCGACAATCATAAACTGAATCCCACACGTTAATGTCCCCCCCCCCCCCAAACAACCTGTGGGTAGGAACTAAAGTTACCTGAACGCATAAATGAAATAATAATAAAATACTTAATTAATTGCGAATTAATCGCAATGTAATTTAAATGAGAATTAAATAATGAATAACAATGTAAATTATATGATTACAATAGCCTACCTCCTCTTATAAGTCGAAGTACAAATCAATGAATGGTTCACAATCACATCCCTAGTAAAATATTAATTTTACTCTTAGATTCGAAGGTTTTACTGATTATTTATTTTGTGTGGCTTTTTAGTTGTAGGCTATGTTTGAGGAGCACAATTGGGAGTTTTGTTTATGTAATGATGAAAGAATTTTCATTTTGGTGCATCCCTACAATGAATAATCGTCTTTAATAACTAGGGATGCACCGAAATGAAAATTCTTGGCCGAAACCGAAACCGAATAAAATTAAACAGTTGGCCGAAAGGCCGAAACCGAATACCGAAAAAGGCTTTTGCAGTTTTGTTTATTATTTAGTCAATTATTTCAACATTGCATACATGAACTCCCAAATGTTCTCCTCAAACATAGCCTAAAACTAAAAAGCAACCCTAAATAAATTTACATAAACAGTGAAACCTTCAAATCTAAGAGTAAAATTAATATTTTACTAGGAATTCATCTGTGAACCACTCACTGATTTTTACCTTGACTTATATGGGGATGAATCTACAAAAAGATCGACTTATTGCCTTTTTTCATTTTTTGCAGTGCAGTGCAGGTTGAGTTTCTCTAAAAAAAACTGCACCACAGCTCCCACCGTAATGATCAGACTTCAGAATTTGCATCAAAGCTCTGATCATAACAATGAGAGGCTTTAAACGATATCCATGCTTAGGAGGTGATTGTAACTTTTTCGTCTGTAGACTGAAACTAACGGGGGGAGGCGGCATGGCTCGTGTATTCAGGCTCGAGAAATGCAATCAGATCGTAGGAGCCTTTTCCCCCCCAACAGCTAATAGCTAAACAGGATATATCCGGTTATCATTTCAGCTGTCAAACTAAAGTTTTTTTTGCGCGGCGGCCCTCACCGGCGAGGTGTCACTGTGAATGACACCGTTACACAGAGTTTCACCGGGTGAATCGTTGCTTCGCTCGCGCAAGGCTTTTGTGTTTCTATGGTGATTAGGGCTGCAACTAACGATTATCTTGATAATCGATTAATCTGTCGATTATTTTCTCGATTAATCGATTACTAATCGATTAGTGTTTTGGTCCGTAAAATGTCAGAAAATGTTGATACATTTTCCAAAGCCCATGTTGACGTCCTCAAATGTATTGTTATGTCCAAAAGACACAGATATTTCAGTTGACTGTCATAATAGGATTAAAGAGATCAGAAAATATTCACATTTGAGAAGCTGAAATCAGAGAATTTGGACATTTGTTATTAAAAAATTACTCGAAACGATTAATCGATTATCAAAATAGTTGGCGATTATTTTAATAATCGATTAATAATCGATTTGTCGATTAATCGTTGCAGCTCTAATGGTGATTAAACGTCAGTCTTGGACGAGCGTTTTAACTTTATGCTGCATAAAGCATTGCACTGTCTGCGCCGTGTTTCATCCATTTTGAAAAAATACTCCCACACTGGACTCTGACATTTTCATGCACGCACCAAACTGCTCCTGCTGCGCGCTCACAAAGAGACGTGGACTCGCATACGGTTACGTCTCTCTTTACTGCCATTTCCTGGTTTACAAGCGCGCAGCTCTTTTAAAAACATATTTCCTTATGTCATTTAGTTTGCCAATTTTCGGTAATGTTGTTCGGCTTTTTAACTGTTTCGGGCCGAAACCGAAAATGACTTATTTGGCCATTTTCGGTGGCCGAATGTTCGGTGCATCCCTATTAATAACCGTGATTACAATATCAATCAAAATAATCGTGATTATCATTTTTGCCATAATCGAGCAGCCCTACTTTATCCCTTACTTAGCCTAGCCTAGCTTTACCATTGTATAACTTCTCCTGGGCAGAAATAGACTCATACACTGCAAAATGAAGCGCGGGGGTTTGGATTGAGCAACGGACCTTATGATCAGCTAGATTATACGACGTTCCTTTTATTTGGTGATTTTTACGGGACATCAGGCCGCCGTGATTAATGTTAAACGCCGTGATTAATGTTAAACACACGTCCTTCAACTTAAAAGCATCCCTTCTCTCATTTGTGAAAAATATTAATGTACTTAAAACCCCTGATTGTTTGTATAGGCAACTCACACTCAGCTGTAATGCACACACATACCCCACTAGACATGCCACCAGTGGAAACTACACTATTCCACAAGCCAAAAAAAATTCAAAACAACATACAGTGTTGTATAGAGCTATGGTTGAATGGAACTCCCTGCCAGGGCATATCTCCAAAAATCTGAATAAAACTGTGTTCAAAAAACATGTGAAACAACACCTAATTGCTGTCCGCATTAGAGATTAGAGACCTGCTATTTTTATATTTTTAAATTTTTAAATGCTTTTTTTGTTTTTTTGTGTATCAATGGTTTCGTTCCTATATGTTTTGTGATTGTTTTTCTTTGTATACATTTATTTTTTTTCTATTTTTTTTTATTTTATTTTTTATATGTTTTTCTTTTTTGTATATGTTTTGTGTGGACCCCAGGAAGAGTAGCTGATGTTTCTGCATCAGCTAATGGGGATCCTAATAAAATCAAATAAAATCAAATCAAATCAAATCAAATCAAATCAAATCAACTGCTAACATGGTCGCATGTTTAGAACGTAGGCTATGGAACGTCAAACGCCCCCCTGTTCCGCAACAACATGCTGGAGCATTTAAACAGAGAGGCGGAACTGATTGTGTCGGGAATCTTATTACCCCCCGAGGTAGTAAAATTCCCGGAACAATCTCTCGCACCTTTCTTCCCTCGTTCCGCAACTGTCGCATTTAAAACAGCAGGGCGGAGGGCCGAAAGGCCGGCATATTCCCGGCTTTCACTGGCTGTGTAAAAGGGGCTACTGTCAGAGGAGCCGAGGGGCGCTACCAAAAAGACGAGAGGAGCGGTTGGAACGTTTAGACACACGCGCGCACATTTATCCTACATTAAATCGCAATCGCAGCCATTTGTGAGGAATGTAATTGCTCTAGCTCACATCGTGATTAGATGAATCGTGCAGCACAGCACCCAATATTACATAATATGACGTGAGAAATGTCAGGTGCACTGGTGCGACCAGTGAAAATATCTGGGCGCACTCACCAGATTTTTGGGCACACATAGTTAAATGAATAAATATTGTAACCAAACACAATAATGTATTGTGTTCTGCTTTAGTAGCCTACAGTAGCTCACATCGCCCACCACTCCTTGAAACAATTATAATTTTCAAAACTTTCAAAATAAAAAAAAATTAAAAAGTTTTCGTTTATTGATTTTTTCTAAACGGTTATGATTTATTTACCAAACGGTTACACGTGTACACGTGCACACCCCTAGTGTGCAGTGCACAGAATACAGACAAATAGCAGCGGGTCGTGGCAAAAAAGTGATTTTGAAACAAGAATTCTCCAGAATCGCTGACTCCACCTTTGTAGTACAGCGGATAAGCATAACAAATTAACAATTGTGCACTTTTTGAGAAAAGCATAACATTTCTATAGGGTTGCAAAGGGGTGGAAAGTTTCCGGTAAATTTCCGGAAACTTTCCATGGGAACTTTCACTCGGGAATGTTGGGAATATTCATAATTGGGAATTATAGGAATTAACTAAAATAGCGGTAAATTAAATGATCTGTTTCACATCCAAACATAAATCTAAACATATAAACATTATGTTTTGTCAAAGGCAGACATCCATGCAAAATAATACAATTAAAAAACATTACATTTGAACAGATGAAGTTGTAAGAACTTTATCACGTTTTGATTATTTTATGAACAATCAATAATTTCACTGAAAAATAGAAAGATGAATGTTGAGTAAAATATTACTCATCTGTCTGACCCCACCCATTCAATAAATAAAGTAAAATGACCCCCGCCCCATGTGATGGAGGAATGCACATTGCATGTAAGGGCGTGGCCTCAGTCCCCCTGCAGTAAGCAGTGTGCTATGTGCAACTTGTCAAGTGTACTTGCATTAAATCTGGTTGTTTTAGTCAATATTATGCTAAAATATTTCCCCAACTATATTTAAAATCACTGTTTAAGCCTCTGTAAACCTTGTCTAGAAAAATCAATAAATGTTGTTTAAATCCCTCGTTAGGGGAGACCGGGGGCAAGTGTAACACTTTTGGGTTTTTGATAGTAAAAAAAATCTTGAACAATTTGGATAATTTATTCTATGTTGTGTTACTGTGCTCTACTTGTTAACATAAATTGTATTTATTTTACAAGCAATGTAAGATGTCCTGTTAATACAAGAGTATAGGCCTACAGTATGTCTTTTAACCCTCCACAAGCATTCATTTAAAGATAAATGAATATACCGTGATATAATACCGTTACTGTCTATGCTTCAAATTATACCGCGACATACATTTTAGACCATACCGTACAGCCCTACATTGTAGGCTGTAGATTTAAAACTAACGATGGAAGCGGCTGTTTCACTGTACAGTTCCTAATCGCGCAGTCCGTTTGGGGACATGGCATTCAGGGCTCGGGACAAGCAGGACTGCTATCCAGCTGCTCACAGACCAAGTTTAGCGCACCGCCGCACCACTCACACTTTTTCAGAGAGGATTTTTTGTTTCAGCACTGCTATATGATTAAACCTGCAGTGTGTAGAATTTTGGGTTTTATTTCCTAGCAGATTTTGTAGAAAATAATTATAATATCCATAAGCACGTTTAATTTAGTGCATAATAGCTGATTTTTTTTTTTAGAATTATTATTTTTTTCCTCAGAAAGGGTCTCATATATGTCCATATTTCTGCATATTTTGGACCAAGGCCTTGTCACCGCCATTTTGGAAGTGTCATAGTTGGAATGTCATCTGGTGCATTGTTTAAAATTTAGAATTGTTCTTGTCCTTGAAGGCCACTGTAGCTTCTGTTATTATTCAAAAGGGTTGGGGTTACCCAGGGAGCGTTGCATTCTGGAACTTTGTAGAACTTTCTTGATGATGTCATATTACACACTGCACCTTTAACTGTAGGCATTAAATAAATGCTGCATCTCAAAATGCCTTGGACAGCAGCGAGGATGACCCGCTATGCCCTGGGCCGAACCAGAGCACATGGGAGACGCCAGCGAGAGCGAACGCAGCAGGGAAATGTCACTTTCTGACTGAACAGCTTCATGGAAATGATATTCTAAAATTCTTCATGTTATATTATTTGCTTTTAAAGCCCTGATTTTAAAACAGACAAATTCCGTTTAGATGAGTTGCCAGCAGTAGGTTGCGGTAGGGCTGGGCGATTAATTGAACTTAAATTTTGATACGATTTTGGCTTTCCTCGATCATGAAAACAAGATAATCGTAATAAAACTATCATTGTGTCGCACGCCGTGTCTTGGTAAATGCAGCGAACCCTTCTGTGTGTGCTCCGCTCTGCCCCGCCCGAACACTTTCGCTTTCAGCGATTGCAGTGCAATGGTTTATTCAGCATAAAGTTAAAGTACTCGCCCAAGACTGATCTTAAATCGAAACACAAACGCCTTGCACGAGCGAAATAGCGAGTTGCCAGTTGAAACTCTGTTACGGTGGATAACGGTGGATAACGGTGTCATTCACAGTGACACCTCGCCCCGCCTGGGTGTTGTTCTCCGGGGATGCAGCTGGATACTAATGGAGTACGCCAGTGTGAGCCGCCGCACATAAAAGCCCGGTGGCTTTACGGCTAAAATGAACCGGGGATATCCTGCCCATTAAAGTTGTTGATGTGGAAGGCTTCCGCGATCGGATTGCATTTCTTGAGCCTGCATACACAGAGCCATGTTGCCAAACTGACAGCGCGACTAGAGAAAATATACAGTGAGCCGCCTCCGTCCGTTATTAATTTCAGTCTACAGCCGAAAAAATAACAATAACCACCATGGACATCGTTTAAATAAAGCCTCTTGTTTTTATGATCATTAGGGCTTTGATGAAAATTCTGAAGTCCGAATATTAGGCTACGTTGGCAGCTGCTGTGCATTTTTTTTTCAGCAACTCAACATGCACTGTAAAAAAAAAGGCAATAAGTTGATCTTTTTGTAGATTCATACCTCCTCAACGTGCAAATAAATTAGTTGTTCACAATCACATCCCTAGTCAAATATTAATTTTACTCTTAGATTGGAAGGTTTCACTGTTTATTTATTTAGGGTGGCTTTTTAGTTGTATGTTTGAGGAGCACATTTGGGAGTTTAATTTATGCAATGTTGAAAGAATTTACAGAATTTTCATTTTGGGGCATCCCTACAGTGAATAATCGTCTTTAGTAATCGTGATTACAATATCAATCAAAATAATCGTGATTATAATTTTTGCCATAATCGAGCAGCCCTAGGTTGCGGGCTGCTACGGTGTCAGATAAAGGCAGGCTTATAAAGTCACAAATAACTCTTTAGTTTTCAAAGCAATAATATATTAAATATATTAAAAAGCTCAAATCTGTGCTCCAATAGATGATCTACTTCATTCAGGTTGACTCGTTTTCGTTTGTGTGCCTGAGTCTCTGACATGGTGTTAGCAAGGTCCTCTCTCTTCTTGCTACTGGACTTTTCGCGCTAAACTATTTGACAGCGGTGACGCCACACATGTACAGCCAATCAACTCTGAATTATGAAATGACGCTGTAGTGGGACAAGCCTTACATGTCCATGGCGGTCCCGGTCCAGGGGCTAGCCCCTCCAGGACAAAATGATCTCCGTCCACTTCAATAGAGAAACATTCTGAGCATGCGCATTTAAATTTTTCAAGTCCAATACACATTACATTGTGCCAGAGGGGCTAGAGCCCTGCTAGCCCGATCTGGCACAAATGGCTCAAGCGGCTGTCGTATCTTACTCTGGACACAAATCAGACGAATGCAGTCTGAAGAAGCCAGCTAGGGTCGCTTAAAACAAAATAAAAGTGCCAAACTTATTATTTTACAGTACTTTCTGGTGAGAATTTTTTTATAATTATTTTTTCTAGTGAGAGTAGCTGGGTCTGAGGCCCACTTGCCCCTAATGACCAGTCGCCACTGGTCATAGGCTATTAGGGCTGCAAATATCTACCCCTTCTATATTACACACACACACACACACACACACACACACACACACACACACACACACACACACACACACACACACACACACACACTCACACTCACACACTCACTCACTCACTCACTCACTCACTCACTCACTCACTCACTTTCTGATTCATGTATTTTAAATCAATAGATCAATTTGTTCACTCCCTCAACTTGTCATGATCATGACACCAGTGCCCCAAAACAGTTTTAGTGCAGCGAATTGCATGGTGCGAATATGTAAACAAGGTGAGAAGGCAGGAGCAGGTGCTGATGCTCTAAACTAAATCTTCTAAATACACCCAGTAGCAGAAAAGTACATTTCTAATCTGGCAGCTATGTACAAGAATATATGATGTACCCAGCTCAGTGCTGACAGAAAAAAATGGGAACAATATTGATGCTTCATCATTTTCTTGCAGTAGCGAACATACCTGTTGTAACTTCTTTTGAACAAGGCATAAGGGTTAAGGGCCCATGGTACACAATGCATTGTCAAATTGCTTTTGGAAAAATAATCAATTTAAACTGCATTCAAACAGTCTACTACGATATTGTCTATGTATTTAATTTTTAGTTAATATCGGATTTTGGGCTGTAGGTTAGACAAAACAAGACTTTTGGAGGAGGTTGCAAATTATCTCCAGCTGCCTACATAAAAAGCTATTTCAATTTTGGGACAACAAGGTCAGACTACAGGATCTAATCATAATAAGTTGTTTTGCACAGAACTATAGACAGAACCACCCTTGGTAGGTCATTGCTTAAATAAGACATTGTTTCTTAGCAATTTTTGCCTGTTTAAATAAAGGTTGATGATGATGATGGTACCTGAATTTAAATCGAAGAAGTATCCACATTACGAGCGTCTCTTTATTTGGGAGGTTTGCAGACTCATTCTCGTTTAGCCTTTGACGGAATGCTAATGAGGCAACCTAAAACCTATAATGTGACTGTAGGCTAAGTCACACTAACAGATTCAACAGCTAGGGTTAGCTAGTCGCTGGTAGGGTAACGTTTTAGAGGCTAAGTTTACGTTTACCGCGTTCCTTAACCAAATGAAGTTATTGTAAACGTACCTGTTGGGGGAATATTCCGGATTGTATTGTTGATAAAATAGTGGAAACCGAACTGGCTGACCGTATTGCGCCGAGCAGTCACCAAGCAGAACAATATTGAGATGGAATTCAAACTACGGCTCTTCACCGGCTCAACCAATCAGCTCTGAACATCTTCTTCTTCTTGTGTATTGTTTTTTGGCGGTTGGCAAACAACTTACCGCCATCTACTGGTATGGAGTGTGACATAAATAACAACCTCGCTTCAAAAATAAATAAATAAATAATTCAAATACTTTAGAACCTATATTTTCAAAATCAAATTAGTTACCCTAAGAAAATGAAATGGAATTTGATGACAAGTATTGGAATTCTTTTGTAAAATGTCTATTAAATCAAAACTTACTTTTTCTTTTCAGAATTTTCCCCTCATCTGCCTTCTGTCTTCCTCATATCTCTCACACTGCATTATAACATGTTCTACGGTCTCTTCTTGCCCACATTCACATCTGCCTGTTATGTGTTTTCCTATTAAAACAGTTGCCTGTTCAGACCTGTGTGCCCAAATCTCAGTCTTGATAGAACCGACTCCTCTCTTCTGCTCTTACCTCCACATCTCATTTCTCCCACTTTGCTTTGCACTCTGTAGAGCCATCTTCCTTTCCGCTCTTCCTCCCACTGCTTTTGCCGTCTCCTATTCAGTATGCTTAATAATGCCTTTAATTTCAGTTTTACCTATATTTATACTTACTGTATATCAATTATGCTTTTTTTTGTAACATCTTTTGCAATCTTATCTGCCATTTAATTTCCTCTTATCCCAATGTGTGCAGGAACCCATAAAAAAACACTATAAGCCCCATCATTTGTATACAGTATAATGTTTGTTGAACCTCAATCAAAATATCTGGTCTGCTTTCGGAACGGTTCACTCAAAAAAATTAACTAGGGCATGTGTTTGATTAGCTAACTAGGAATATGCTTAGATGACATGAATCAATCGTGTTTTTCTTCATTACATGATTTATTCTTGTCCATAATACCTGATTAGAAGAACATTCAGATCAACTATAAACGTGCATGTTAATCCAATGAGAAGTGGGTTAATCAAACCATCAACTGTTGTACTGTCAGCTACTGCGCATGCTCCATGCTCTTGAGTGGATGCGGTTATCGGACACTGCCGACAGTGATGAATAGTTACTAGCCCCTCTGAGACATTTTTCAGTTAAACAACTGACACTAACGTTTTTGAGTGTCACTAGCACTAGCTAGCTTAACTTTGCCTTTGCTAGGTTCTAATCATTTACACCACAGTACATCATTTATCAGGGTCCCAACCTGGGTGGACAACCTGGTTAACTAGCTGCTGGAAAGCTACAGCGGGCCGAGCAAATCAGAACCACTGTTTAAGCGAATGGGGGTGGGCTAATAGGGATTTTTTTTAAGTTATAGATATCATTATGAAACTTTGCAAGTTGATTACTGACATTAAAACAACAACTTTTTGTATTACAGTATTTTCCAAAAAGTTTGAATAAATATGAAAAATCATCAATAACTTACTAATGATGCGTAAATTTGCATATCTGCAAAGCCCCAAAATGTAGATGTTGGACAAAAGCAGGGTCAATTTGTTTTTAAATTTTGAAAACAAAACAAGTGTCCAACTGCCTGAAGCCTTTCCTAATCACAGTTCAAATTTACCATAGAAAACCCATAGAAAATTAATTTTCTACACTGTTTTTTCCAAGGGAATGTCTAGCCGTTTCCTAAAATACCAGCTGGAGACTCCAAAAGGACACTTTTGGTCCATGGCACATGAAATGTAACTGTGTAAAAAATTTATTTTCTATGGGTTATTGATCAAATTTGAACTGTGATTAGGAAAGACTTCAGGCAGTTGGACACTTTTGTTTTTTCAAAATTTAAAAACAAATTGACTTTTTTTCTTCCAACATCTAGATTTTGGGGCTTTGCTGATATGCGAATTTACTATAAAAATGAATTGTCTGACTTATGACCATAGCAAAGATGAAAACGTTTGGGTTTAAATAACGTTTTACTTAAGAGTTATTGATACCAGAAGTTCAGAACATTGTATTTCGTCTTTTTTATCGTCATTGTATTTTCTTTTGTCAAAATTTCGACTTTTATTGACTTGAGGTGCTAGTTTTCTCTCTATCTCCCATGGACCTAATACTCTTCCATACTTCTCTGTTAAAACTGTGATTAAATGCATATTCCAGTCATGTACAGTATTACGATTCCGACTTTGAAAGTCTGATCTAAACGAAAAAGCTAGTATACAATGTTTATTAGTTATATCCTATCAAACTCCTATTAACCAACTTGTAGCACAATGCTTTAATTGTATTATTCCTTCATAAAGACGACTCTCCTCTAACCCCGGGTCCTGCCAGAGACACACACCCCCACCTTTCGCCTCTCATAGCCCTGGATTTAACCCTCTGGACCACCTGAGTTTTACGTCTAAATAAAGTACAATATTTAATATATACCACCGTGTTTAGAGTTTCTACTTTGTCAGAGCTCCCTCATTATTAATTGATGTTGCTGAACTCCGCTAAACTATAAACCTTTTCTACTATTGTTATCAGAAAATCCTTCTCCCGTGTTCACGGAAGGTTTCAATTCTTGTTATTGTGTATAAGTTATTAGAAACTTAGTTTGTAACCCACCCTCCTAATAAAATAGAACAAATATACTATTTTCAGAATATAAACATAGTTTAATCTGGGAAGGTATTTATAACCTATTCTTTTATATTTAAAGATTAGGTGTATCAACATATTCTCTCCTTACAGAGAGGTTAGTTGTATGAGGTTGTGTGTGTTTTAAATCAGTAGTGTGCCGTAGTGTGGACTCAAATTGTTCTTACCTCCCCAGGGACGACACCATCTCTTTGAAGAAAAAACCCTATACCTAAAGTCCTTCTGTTCCAGTTATAAACTAATTCACAACTGAGGCTTTACAACATTTAAGGGATTTTATTTACAAAATACAAGAGAGTATAGG
The DNA here is from genome assembly GCA_026122265.1 of Ammodytes dubius. Taxonomy (NCBI): domain Eukaryota; kingdom Metazoa; phylum Chordata; class Actinopteri; order Uranoscopiformes; family Ammodytidae; genus Ammodytes; species Ammodytes dubius. Next base: position 3,458,895 of record CM047524.1, read on the forward strand.
TATAATACATAATGGACAATAAAGGAAAAGAAAAGAGGTTATATGCCTATAACCCATTCAATAGAGTTATTTTGACTTGGTTCTCGTTTCTAAATTTTGTTGTACAATCATATGAAAAAGTTTGGGAACCCCTCTCAGCCGGCATTATAATTGACTCTGCTTTCACAAAAAAAATATAAAAGTGGTATGTCTTTAATTTACCAGGAACAGCTAAGTACTGGGATGTTTTCCAAACAAAGATTTTTTGAAAAGCAGTATTTGGTTGTATGAAATAAAATAAAATGTGAAAAACTGGCTGTGCAAAAATATGGGTACCCTTGTGGTTTTGTTGATTTTAATGCCTGTAACAGCATGTAAAACTGATTACTTTAAACACAAAGTTGGTTGGATTATGTTGTTAAGCCTTAAACCTCATATAATTGTCTGTTTAATCATGAGAAAATGTATTTTAGGTGCCTAAATGCAAGTTGCACTTCTCTTTGACTCTCTGCTGAAGTGAGACAGAATGGGATCATCAAAACAGCTCCCAAAAGATCTTAAAAACAAAGATTGTTCATTGTCATGGTTTAGGGGAAGGCTGCAAGAAGCTTTCCCAAAGGTTTCAATTGTCAATTTCGACTGTAAGGAACGTTGTCAGGAAATGGAAGGACACAGGCATAGTGGCAGTTAAACTCAGGCATGGCAGATCAAGAAAAAAACAGGAGCTGCATAGGTGGAGGATTGTGAGAATGGTTGCACACAACCCACAGATCACCTCCAAAGACCTACAAGAACATCTGGCTGCAGATTGTGTATCTGTACATGGTTCAACAATTCAGCACAATTTGCACCAAAACATCTGCTTTTTATAAAGACCAAATAACTTAATTTTTGTCTCATCAGTCCAAAGCATTTTCTTCCAATATGAATCTGGCTTGTCTAAATGAGCTTTTGCATACTCCATGCAACTGTATCTGTGGCGTGGGCGCAGAAAGGGCTTCCTTCTCATCACCCGGCCATACAGATGTTTTGGTGCAAATTGCACTGAATTGTAGAACCATGTACAGATACACAATCTGCAGCCAGATGTTCTTGCAGGTCTTTGGAGGTGATCTTTGGGTTGTGTGCAACCATTCTCACAATCTGCCGCATATGCTGCTCTTGTACTTTTCTTGGTCTGCTAGACCTGGGTTTAACTGCAACTGTGCCTGTGTCCTTCCATTCCCTGACAACGTTCCTTACAGTAGAAATTGACAATTGAAACCTTTGGGAAAGCTTCTTGTAGCCTTCCCCTAAACCATGACAATGAATAATCTTTGTTTTTAAGATCTTTTGTGAGCTGTTTTGATGATCCCATTCTGTCTCACTTCAGCAGAAAGTCAAAGAGAAGTGCAACTTGCATTTAGGCACCTAAAATACATTTTCTCATGATTAAACAGACAATTATATGAGGTTCAAGGCTTAACAACATAATCCAACTAACTTTGTGTTTAAAGTCATCAGTTTTACATGCTGTTACAGGCATTAAAATCAACAAAACCACAAGGGTACCCATATTTTTGCACAGCCAGTTTTTCACATTTTATTTTATTTCATACAACCAAATACTGCTTTTCAAAAAATCTTTGTTTGGAAAACATCCCAGTACTTAGCTGTTCCTGGTAAATTAAAGACATACCACTTTTATATTTTTTTTTGTGAAAGCAGAGTCAATTATAATGCCGGCTGAGAGGGGTTCCCAAACTTTTTCATATGATTGTAGCTCGTGAAAAAATACCCAAACACTGGCTTGCGTAAGTATCTTTTCTAGAGCTACTAAAACTTCTTTTTGTACAAGGGGTTAGACAGAGATCTTGTATGGCGCCTAATAAGGTATAGGCATTTCCCATTGGCTAAAGGTACCATGTGTGCAAAAACCTCTGTCTATTTCCCTGTAACCCAGTCCGTTTATGATGTGCTCCCAAGCCCGTCAAATCTGCACACATGGGGCATAGCAGAGACACCGGCATGCCCACTGTGCTCCAAGCGAGGAACCCTGGAACACATCCTCAGTGGCTGCACAAGGGCACTTGGAGATGGTCGGTACAGGTGGAGGCATGATCAAGTCCTTAAGACTATCGCGGAAGCCATTACCGCAGGACTGGCATGGGCTAAACAGTTCCGCCCCTCCAATAAAACCATCGCCTTTGTCAGAGCTGGGGACAAGCCTTCCGCGGCCAGTAGAACATCATCTGCAGGCATCCTGACGTCTGCAAGAGACTGGCAGTTGTTGGTGGATCTTGAAAAACAGCTGAAGTTCCCCAGCCATATTGCAGTTACCACCCTGCGACCTGACATTGTCCTCGTGTCTGTGTCCACCAAACAAGCAGTGCTACTGGAGCTGACAGTCCCGTGGGAAGATCGCTTGGAAGAAGCCTTTGAGAGGAAGCTCTCCAAGTATGCAGGACTGGTCAGCGACTGCCAGCTGGCTGGTTGGAGAGCAAGGTGTTTCCCTGTGGAGGTTGGTTGCAGAGGATTTGCAGCCCGTTCCTTGGCCAGAGCCTACAGTAGTTTAGGCATCAATGGAGAGAGGAGAAGGAGAGCCATCCGCAGTACCACTGAAGCGGCAGAAAGAGCCTCAAGGTGGCTGTGGCTCAAAAGAGGAGATCCATGGAGTCATGGTAGCTAGCTAGCCGTCTGGACACAAGCCGGGACTTGATCAACCCCGGCTGGGTCACCTGGAGGAGGGCGTCTGATAGTTGAAAGACCCGAAACGTCCAGTGAATCCAGGAACATCACTGATGATGTGTCCAGACTAGGCATCAGTAGATGTATGTACACAACCCAGTGTATATAGCCTTTAATGCTATTCTGTCTGCCCCCCAATCATACCCAACTAAACACCTCATTACATTAAGTATTTTTTTGCACTTGTCCATGTAATCCTAACCATAAACCTAAAAATGTATATTGTTTTACTCTCTCCAACTCCTGGTTGTATATTTTTAATTCAACCTCACTCCCAATTTTCTTCCTAGTAAAAAACATTATCTTTTTCTTTTCCACAGAAAATTTTAAACACCATTTATATGACCACTCTTCTACCCTTGTTATAGCCCTCTGAAATCTCTGCACTATGAAGCTCACATTTCTTCCCCTTTTCCATATTGCCCCATCATCTGCAAAAAGTGAAACTCCCATTTCATTTACTATCTCTTCATATACATAATTTATCATTAAAGAGAATAATAGAGGATTTATAATACTCCCTTGAGGTGTTCCATTTTCAATTCCAAATTTTCCTGATAATTGATTCCCGACTCGTATCTGTATTACCCTCCCAAATAGAAAAATCCTTAATCCATTTATACATTCGACCTTTAATACCCAATTTACCAAGTTTTACTAGTAGTCCTTCTCCCCACATCATGTCACACGCTTTCTCAATATAGAAAAACACAGCCACTACACTTTCTGTTTATTTGTGCCTTCCTTTTCATGTTCTAAACATACTGCTGGATCCATTGTGTTTTCTACCCTTCCCAAAACCACTCTGGTACTTACATAAATATCCTTTGCTTTCTACATAACATTTTAACCTTTCATTAACAATTTTTTCCATTATTTTACACATGTTTGATGTTAAAGCAATAGGTCTATAATTCCCTGGATTTGTCGAGTCCTTCCCTGGTTTCCCTATTGGAATGACTACTGCCTCCTTCCAGCTTAGCGGTAGTTTTCCACCCTCCCATACTTTATTAAATAATTTCAAAAGAATCTCCTTAGCTGATTCACTCAGATGCTTTAACATGATGTAACATATTTGATCTTTACCTGGCGCTGACATCTTGGTTTTATTAAGAGATCTGTTCAATTATATCTTTGTAAATTGTTTATTAAGTAAATCATTAATATCTTCCTCCTGTTCTAATAACTCTTCATTCTCTGCAATTGTAGTTTCCCTTCCTATCCTTCCTTTTTCTTTTTTTCCATAAACGATTTTTATTTAAATTTTCCTTTTTTTAACAAACATACACAACATTTATAACCCCACCCACCCCACACCCCAAATAATCCTTGGACAGATGACATATAAAATGACATAAAAATGAAAAAACATTAAAAACAGTTACAATAGAGACAACTACATGCAGTATGTAATATGACATCATCAAGAAGGTACTAGAAATTTCTAGAATGTAACGTTTCCTGGGAAGCCCACTCCTTACGAATAATAACAGAAGCTACAGTGGCCTTCAAGGACAAGAGCAATTCTAAATTCTAAATTCTAAATTCTAAACAGTGCACCTGATGACATTCCAACCATGACGCCCTCAACATCGCGGCGAACAGGCTATGACATATGGTATGGAAAATATGGAGATATAGACCCCCTAAAAGGTGGAAAAAATAAATAAAAATAAATATATATATATATATATAGGGATAACGGGGTAATCTGAGCCACTTTTTACATTTGCTCCCCTCGAAGCGAGCTAAAATGATTTATCACTCAAATTTACACATTTCCCATTAATTCAGGATGTTTCCTAGAAATGGGCATTAGCAGATTTTTTTTCAAGACAACGTGGAGTGAAAATATGATTGTTTTAAAAAAAGTTGTCATGTGGCTCACTTTACCCCAGCTTTGGGGTAAACTGATCCACTTACTTTTTCCACTCTGAAACTACCATAACTGTAACGGCTGGATCAGGAGGACACAGGCGCGGAGACAGTATCAGTATAAAGAAGATTTATGTTGGAAGTAACCAGCAGGGGGGTTAGGACCGGGATCCGGCGGGGAGGCTGGCTGTCATGGGGGCTCCAGGGAGAGAGCAACGGGGCAAGTCCAGGGGGGCTGAGTGGGAGCGGGCTAGAGCAGGCAGGCAGAGAGGTCCGGGAGGAAGTGCTGGCGGGCGAGGGCTGGAGCTGGTGGCTGGAGTCAGGCCGGGAGAGCTGTGGCATAAAAACAGGAGTTCGCCAGGAAAAATGCAAAAAAGCGGAGCTGCAAACAGGTTAGCTTAGAGAGAGAACTGACTGTGTGGAAACAGAATCTACAATCTGGCAGTGTCTGGAAGGAAGGGCCGGGTATATGAAGAGCTGTGAATGCTGGTGATTGACTCCAGCACACCTGACTCAAACCCTGCAATTAGACCAGCACATAGACAAGGGTAATAGGGAAAAACAACACAAGGGCTAGAGGCCCAAGCAGGATCATAACAATAACAACACATATTGTAACAGTAAGATTCCTGAAAGCTAGCCACACATTCCAGAACTAATGTCGGACTAGTAAAAGAATGATGGGGTTTGGTCAATTAAGCAAAGCACATTTTCTAAACACTTGAAAGTAACTCTGAACAAAATCAAATACAACATATTATAATTCAAAAGGTTTTAATAAGATTCAAATGAAAGATAGAACCAGTTAGATTAGAACACAGTCTTGGGGTCAGAACACAGGACCCTTAGAGCCAGCTAGGGTCTGGGGGTCAAAGCATAGGAAAATCAGAACCAGCGAGAACAGCCTGGGTCTCAGAACACAGGAGAAGACCAAACTGGATTATAACATCAGCCTGTCATACTATACAACTAGGCCTACTCTACATTCCAGCCCTGAAGGTTACAGGGAAAGATGAGAAGGTGCTCTTTCCGTGTGGTTGCCCAAGGTCGTCTTCCTGGTGTATTTCCTTGGCATGATGGCTTTTCTACAATGTGTATGACATTAAAATAAAACATATGCCATGTAATATTACATAAAAACATGTTTAAGACTAAACTTAACTTGTGCCTCATGGTGGGGGAAAGTGAGACAGTGGCTCACTTTCCCCCACAGCATTTGTGTCACTTTCCCCCACCACTGCAATTTGAGAAAAAACTACCTCTCTTAGCATTTCAGGCTAATCTTCAGTTATCAGCATCACATGGTTTCATATGTTGGTAGTTCATCAACACGTATGATAGAAGTTTTTCTACGTGAATACATTTGCTTTGGCACAACAGTTGATTAAGTTGACAGCAAGAAAATGTACTTTTAAATGCAAAATACCTATTTTGGTGAAAAAAAACATGCTTACCACAGCACCACGAGGTCCTCTCTTTCAGGGCCAAGGGGAAATGAGAGGGCTTGAAAACATATATCTCACATGACCACAAATGTTTTCTGTTGCCTAGATACAGGGGGTGGCTCACATTACCCGATGCCTCAGATTCCCCCGTTCTCCCCTATATATAGCTATATACTGTATAATAATAAAAAAATATATTTATAAAAAAAAAAAATTCAGCTGTTATACACCAGAACAAACGCAGTCATGGACACCACAATCACTTCCACCAAGTCTGCCACGAGAAAAAAAATAAAAATAAAAAATATCCAAAATTCTACACACTGCAGGCCCAATATGGACAGCGACGGCCAGACACAGCCACATGTACACAGAACCATGCAAAACCCGAAAGGAGCAGCGTAGCTACAAAACAGACAAGGCCAACAGTTAACCATCGGGAAGCGACTTAAGTTTATTAAAGTGTGAGATGAAGGGGCGCCACCTATGGTCAAATTTGTACAAAGAGCCTCTCAGGGAATATTACATTTTTTCTAGCTTGACAAAGAACATAATATCACTCAACCATGAGGATGAGAAGGGAGGCTTTGGAAATTTCCACTCGAAAAGTATTCTTCTCCGAGCTAGAAGAGAGGAGAAAGCAATAACATCGGCCTGCGCTCCTGAGTAAGTAGAAGTCACCAAGGGGACCCCAAAAATGGCTATATAAGGACATGGTTGAAGGTTTAGCTGCAGGACATCAGATAAAGTTTTGAAGACCGAACACCAAAAATTGTTCAGTCTTGGGCAGAGAAGAAACATATGACTGTGGTCAGCCGGAGCAAAGCCACACCGGTTGCAGCTCTCATCTACATCAGGGTATATTTCTGCTAATTTGGCTTTAGAGAAGTGGGTTCTATGGAATACCTTAAACTGTTCTCCTTCCTTTTTCACTAATATTATCTGAACTGTGAATTTTAACAAAAGTTTTTGCCAACATCTCTGCTTTCTCTTCATCTTTCACTGCTGTAATTTCCCCATTAGATAAGATTGGATATCCATATTCTCTTTTAATGCCATTCATTTTCCTAATAGCTCTGAACATGTGGGCGGGACAAACTATTTGGGAGCGCTGATTGGCTTAGTGAGAGATATCTTAAGTCTCAAAGTTTGTTGGGATGGATCATGGACATACTGTATAAAGAAAGGATGTTCGCGACGGACTACACATGACATGGTGAAGGAGTAAAGCCGTTGGATGAAAACAAAAGGAAGATGATTCAGCTGCAGTACCACAGGCTGCACAGAATTAGATGATGAAGATAGATAGGCTACATGAATGGATTCATTCTGCATTATATTGTTAGGCTATGGGTTAGTGTTATGTTATTAATATGGAATCCTAGGGTACACCCAGGGCCGCCCCTAAAGGGGTATAAAGTGGGAAATCTGTCATGACTCACGGCTAGGCAGTCTCTTCTCCTTCCCCTCTATATGTTTTCCCTTGTCTGTCTCTCCCTTGTGTGTTCTATGTGTATACCTCCCTGTTGGCATGTAGGCGTGGCGGCACTCCTGAGCAGACTGCTCCAGGTGTGGATCGTTGGCTAATTAGACCTCTCTATTTAAGCCTGTGGACTCCAGTCGTTCAGCGCCAGAGTCTACTACATACCAGGGGCCGGTTTCCCAAAGCCTTCTTGGAGCCTTCTTAACTCTACGTCATTCGTAACCCCTACGTAGAGTTCCTACTTAACTTTTCGCCTGTTTCCCGAAACGTTCTTTGCTACGAATCTCTTTCGTACGTCATACGTTGGTAAGGTTGGTCTGGAGCGCCCGCAGAGCCTTCTTAGCTCTACCGTATGGATGTTTCAACTCTCACTTGTGTAATTTAACTAATAAATCTGACTGTATTTCATATCAAACGGACACAGCGATGACTGTATTTAATAACAAACTGTTAAAAACGATCCAACTGTAGGCCTATAGTGTAGGCTATATCACGTATATTTAAAGTAGGCTTAGGCTATTATATATTTTAGCAGAATACCATTAACTCGTAACTGACTTGACAATCAGCATCAACTGAATGGATGCGATGTCCGTCAATATGAAAATAGCCTACCAATACGTGATACACTATAGCCTACAGTCGGATCGTTTTTATCAGTTTGTTATTAAATAGGCTACAGTCATCGCTGTGTCCCTGTGATATGAAATACAGTCAGATTTATAAGTTTAATGACACAAGTGAAAGTCCCTGCGATCGCTGTGGCATCGCCAGAGATACAAACCCCCACATTTCCTTCCGTAAAGCACCATGCGTAAAACGGACACGAGTGACATCCCTGTTGCGCATGGAACTACCACAAGTCATTCATGATGAAAATAATTGCTGTAAACAATCTTCATCTCCTCCGCTGTTTCTATATTTTCTATATCTTTTTTTAAATTGGTATAGGCTATGGTAGTATGTTCGACATGGTTAACACTAGAACCTCCGCACTGTGTTCCACACCGGCTCAGCTGGCAGCTGAGAGCTGTCAGCTGAGCCCGGGCAGAGTGCGTCGGATCCTCCGCCTCAAAACATGTAAACGTGCGAAAAAATGAATGAATAATCAATTAGAGCTTACCTTAAAATAAGTGTGCCATGTTACTGTTTATTGTATTTAGGATTTTAGCTCATTTGGACGCTGTTTGGGCCGTCTGTTTTTATTTATATAGGCTATTGGCGATATTATATCTACTTTCAGTTTCATTACTGACCCACCAAGTAACGTGATTAGTGTTCTTAAAGATACTTAGATTATAAAACAAGAGTTCCAAAACACAGATGATGATTCAACAAACTAATTCATGACTTTATATTACACTAGAAATGCACGGGTAGATTTGATTAGACAGCATACAGATGCAGCTGCGCATGAAATGAGCAGGAAATGGATAATCGAACTCGGAGCAACCGATTTCAGCAGTGTACGAACGACGTAAGGAGGCCCCAGAGCCCCAGAGCCCCTGATGGCTCTGGGGCCGGTTTCCCGATAACGTCATCTCTTAGCGCTACGAAGACTCCTACGTTATGACTTACCAAAGTGTTTTACCTCTGTAGTCGTGGTTCCCGAACCGTGTCTTAGGAGAAGCACTCCTTACGTCGTTCGTACACTGCTGAAATCGGTTGCTCCGAGTTCGATTATCCATTTCCTGCTCATTTCATGCGCAGCTGCATCTGTATGCTGTCTAATCAAATCTACCCGTGCATTTCTAGTGTAATATAAAGTCATGAATTAGTTTGTTGAATCATCATCTGTGTTTTGGAACTCTTGTTTTATAATCTAAGTATCTTTAAGAACACTAATCACGTTACTAGGTGGGTCAGTAATGAAACTGAAAGTAGATATAATATCGCCAATAGCCTATATAAATAAAAACAGACGGCCCAAACAGCGTCCAAATGAGCTAAAATCCTAAATACAATAAACAGTAACATGGCACACTTATTTTAAGGTAAGCTCTAATTGATTATTCATTCATTTTTTCGCACGTTTACATGTTTTGAGGCGGAGGATCCGACGCACTCTGCCCGGGCGCAGCTGACAGCTGAGAGCCGGTGTGGAACACAGTGCGGAGGTTCTAGTGTTAACCATGTCGAACATACTACCATAGCCTATACCAATTTAAAAAAAGATATAGAAAATATAGAAACAGCGGAGGAGATGAAGATTATTTACAGCAATTATTTTCATCATGAATGACTTGTGGCAGTTCCATGCACAACAGGGATGTCACTCTTGTCCGTTTTACGCATGGTGCTTTACAGAAGGAAATGTGGGGGTTTGTATCTCTGGCGATGCCACAGCGATCGCAGGGACTTTCACTTGTGTCATTAAACTTATAAATCTGACTGTATTTCATATCACAGGGATACAGCGATGACTGTAGCCTATTTAATAACAAACTGATAAAAACGATCCGACTGTAGGCTATAGTGTATCACGTATAAAGTATTTTCATATTGAGGGACATCGCATCCATTCAGTTAATGCTGATTGTCAAGTCAGTTAGATGACTAAAAAGTAGGCTACTTGTTCATATATTTTGAACACTTTGTGAATCAGAGTTAATGGTATTCTGCTAAAATATATAATAGCCTAAGCCTACTTTAAATATAGCCTACGTGATATACACTATACAGTTGGATCGTTTTTAACAGTTTGTTATTAAATACAGTCATCGCTGTGTCCGTTTGATATGAAATACAGTCAGATTTATTAGTTAAATGACACAAGTGAGAGCTGAAACATCCATACGGTAGAGCTAAGAAGGCTCTGCGGGCGCTCCAGACCAACCTTACCAACGTATGACGTACGAAAGAGATTCGTAGCAAAGAAGGTTTCGGGAAACAGGCGAAACGTTAAGTAGGAACTCTACGTAGGGGTTAAGAATGACGTAGCGTTAAGAAGGCTCTAAGAAGGCTTCGGGAAACCGGCCCCTGGACAGTTCATTATGGTATACCTTTTAGAATATTAGTGTGTGGGTATTTCAGTCAGTGCAGGACAGATTGCACCCTCCCTTTTCCCTTCTCTCTGATTACATTTTTTAGGTATGTATGCTCTCCCAAATCCATGGGTGTTGCCTAGGGCAGAGTCCATATTTTCTTTGAACCCATGTGTGGGCTAGTGGGAACATCTGCGTAGAATATGTTCCGCCTCTTCGTGGAGGTGCTCTACAGATGGGTTTGGAAATAATCCAATAGCTGGGATCACAGCGGCTCCTGTGATACCCTCACATTGGCCTAGGCGTTGTAATCTTCCTCAAGTGTCCAAAACAAAAGATAACAAGTTACAGCAGTGGCAGAAAATATTCAGAATGGCCTATCTTAGTTACACACTATCATGGGAGTTTTGGCCCTACCTTCGGTGGGTGCAGGGTAAGTCGGCGGGGTAGCCTAAGAATAGGCTGAAGTACTCCTGCTAGAAGTGATGCTCCCAAACTTAGTATAACAGATGAACTACGCTTCACTGATGTAGTTGACTTGTTTATTCCTCCTTAATTGGCTTCATCAACATCACCGTGAAAAACTAAATGAATACAAAAACAGAAATACTGTAAGTACACAGAAATACAGTATACATGTTATAAAAATAAACAAAATAAACAAATATACACTGTGTGCCTTCTTTATCAATATTCAGGAGAGTTAGCTTAACATATTTTTGTCCGTCATTTTCCATCCACCCTAGAGTACCGCGACAGCGTAACTGAGGGCCTTTTTATATCTCTCACGTGAAAACAAGTGACCCAAACGATATCCATTCTCTGTAAACCCTAGAGATGATTGTGTCTGAAAATCCCATAGATCAGGAGTTTCTGAAATACTCAGACCAGCCCGTCTGGCACCATCAACATTGCCAAACCATTCCATTGTAGATCTGGCTGTATGTTCAGGGTCATTGTCCTGCTGGAAGGTGAACCTCCACCCCACTCTCAAGTCTGTTGCAGACTCTTAACAGGTTGTGTGCCCTGTATTTGGCTCCATCCATCTTCCCATCACCTCTAACCAGCTTCCCTGTCCCTGCTGAAGAACAGGACCCCCAAAGCATGATGCTGCCACCACCATGTTTCACAGTGGGTATGGTGTGTTCAGGGTGATGTGCAGTGTGAGTTTTCCACCACACATTGCATTTTGCATTTTACAAAAACTTCAATTTTGGTCTTATCTGACCAGAGCATCTTCCTCCAACCCTTGCCACAAACCATTAGGGGGACACAGCATATTCAGATGAGACCGAACTTGACGTTTTTGGCCTAAATGCAAAATGCAATGTGTGGCGGAAAACTAACACTGCACATCACCCTGAACACACCATCCCTACCGTGAAACATGGTGGTGGCAGCATCATGCTGTGGGGATGCTTTTCTTCAACAGGGAAGAGGGAAGCTGGTTAGAGTTGATGGGAAGATGGATGGAGCCGAATACAGGGCAGAAAACCTGTTAAGAGTCTGCAAAAGACTTGAGACTGGGTGGACAACTACCCTAAACATACAGCCAGATCTACAATGGAATGGTTTAGATCAAAGCATAGTCATGTGTTAGAATGGCCCAGTCAAAGTCCAGACTTAAATACAATTGAGAATATCTGGAAAGAATTGAAAATTGCTGTTCACAGGCGCTTTCCATCCAATCTGACGCTGAATCTGAAGCTTGAGCTATTTTGCAAAGAAGAATGGGCAAAAATATCAGTCTGTAGATGTACAAAGCTGATAGAGACATACCCAAATAGACTTGGAGCTTTAATTGCAGCGATAGGTGGTTCTACAACGTATTGACTCAGGGGGCTGAATACTTTTGCACGCCACACTTTTCAGTTTTGTATAAAACATTTTTTAAATCATATTTCATTGTCATTCCACTTCACAATTATGCGCCACTTTATGTTGTTATATCACATGAAATCCGAATAAAATAAATGTACGTGTGTGGTTTTAATGTGACAAAATGTGGAAAAGTTCAAGGGGGATGAATACTTTTTCAAGCCACTGTATGTGCTTTTCCAGGTGGGCATAACAAACATGTCCACAATGTGAGCATCTTTTCCCTGTTAAGAGCAGTATTTATGACAATTTGCATCAAAATAAGCCTACAAAGAACATGCAGCCTACCTAAAACATTTGACATAATGGGACTAAAACTAATTACCTGTCTCTGAGCAGCATCCCACACTATTTTCAAAGTGACTAAATACAGCAACATGCATGTACTCACATTGGAATCCATGCGGCGACTTGAACCAGTCCAGAACTCTTCACGGGTGACACAGACTTCTCCATCCTTGATCATCAGCTAAAATCAGCTGATCATATATGACATAAATCAGCTAAAAAAAAATCAGTATTATGTCATGAGTTAACCAAACACTTGATTAACCCCCTCTCATTCTGCATGCACATTCAGTTGGCCTTAGCCATATGTTCATGATAAGATGGATGTGTCAATTACCTGTTTATTCTGTAGAGGACACAAGCCCTTCCTCCATTTGACTCCCGTCCATGCATAAGGATGGTCCGCGGATGGTTCCATTTCTATCAACTACTGATGGTCATGGTGAAACGCCACCCGAGTCAGTCCACGATCTGATAACAAATAGACCAGAAAATATTTGTCTATTATGAAGCCATTTCAGATGTAAATATTCTTGGACATGGTATGTTAGATTTATCTATTTTGTTTTTCTTTTGTGCAATATGAATTTTAGGTTTACAGGTCTAATATTGTTATAAAGAATGCATCCCTAAAGCAAATATAATTTAACTCAATCCTGTGCATAGGATATAGTATTTCTTTCATATTCTATGCAATGTATAAGAGGTTAGGCTACAATAGCAAAGCACAGAGTAAGAACAATATTGTACCAATTAAAACAATCTAACCTAATGCACCTTAAACCATGAGTGTTTATGAGCAGATAAATTTGCCTTGCATTAATGAAGGGTCAAATGTATTGGCTTCCTATGTTAATATCGTACACAAGTTGCAATTGCAAAAATGTACATCAGTAGTTGATGTACGCTGTCACAAAAACAGATAACAATAATAAATATATAATAAGCATTACAAATAACAATAAAAAAATACACAAGTAGAAAAGAGAAAATACAGTAAATAAACGTCAGTTTAGAAGTGCTCACATTTGGTCTGCCTTGAGCATTTTTTTATTAGATGGATCTTAAAAGTTGAATTTGTAGGGCACTCAAGTGGCATAACTTCCCTTTACTGAGAGAACAGTTTTGCCAAAAACAATAGATGACATATACACAGTAGGACAATACCATGAACACTCACCTGCAAAGCTGTGTTGATGCCATATTCCGCAGGCAGGTGGAGACCCCGATCGTCATGGTTATCGTTAAACTACACTACACCTTTTGTATTATTAAATGTTTTAAGTAATAATATATCTAATTCTGTAATCAAGCAGGGTTACAACGATTCAACCTAGTATAAAATATCAATAAAAACAAAGTGTAAAAAAAGAAAATGTAATTTAAACTTACATAATGAGATGAAATCTGTAAGCCTAATGTAACAGTCAAATTAAACCTTTCAGAAAGATAAATAAAACGATCTATCTATCTATCTATCTATCTATCTATCTATCTATCTATCTATCTATCTATTCATCAACCTATCTATAGTTAGCTCACTCGCTAAGCTAACGCGCTATCAGCTAACGCGATCTTTTAAATGTTGTTTGAGTTTCACACTATCAATCTAGTTAGCTTACTCGCTAAACTATCGCTATCAAGCTTTTATATGTTGTTTGAGTTTAACACTGTATGCCCCTGCTGTATTTCCAAGTGATGTTGCCCATGGTGTTGCCGTAGTTTTCCACCCCGGAAGAGTAGTGACGCAGACATGACGCAGACCCGGAAGAGTACGGATCGGGTAGTGACACATCCCACTCTTGTTTCGTCGCACATTGATTCGTAACGGAGGTCAAAGGTCTGAATAAGGCGCCGCGCCCGAGCAACCACGAGCGTTGTCGCTACACGATCAGGCCCCCAGGATGCTGCCTTCTCCGAGCAGCCAGCATGGACATGTGGCCAACCCATTAGTATTGCATGGTGAGGGGTGGAGCTTATTTTCATACGGCCCGTAGGCAGATTTCCCTGTCCACACAGTACAAGCGGCGAACAAGATTGTGTCTCTGCAAACATTTTCTGGATATCAATCATAGGCTCATACTTATCTTTAGACCATATACTATTAAAACTGAAGTTTTCTCATTTCAAAACGCCACCTCAAGCGTTTTATTAGCCCAACGGCTTTTAACGGCTTTCAGTTTGTTTTCGCCAGGCTAGATGCTACAGAACGAGAATGATTCTACTCCCGCCTCCAGTCCGCTACGCTTGCCGCCCTCTTTCTTGATAGGTCCATAATGCAGCTACGTCCATGCTACGTCATGCTTTGGGCCGTATGGAATTTCCGGATTATACTTCCTTGTTGCTTCTCTGCGCCTATGAGCAGCTTTCATAGGAATGAATGGGCGCCATGTTTCAATACGGTGTCCATTTCTTTATATGTCCATGTACACGATCTGAGGAGCCTGCACGATATGAGGACCGCATGCGCAGAACGGCCGCCATCTTGGAAAGCCCGCAGTCGCCTAGGCAACGCACGTCAGCGTCCTCACCCCCGCCCCCTCCTAAAGTTCCCCGTGAGCACAAACACACACACACAAAGTCCGTGGGTCAGCGGCCCCTTAACTGAATTTAATTCCAACACGTAATCAGTAGCATGATTAATTGTTCTATCTTCATAACAAACTAAATTTCATGAAAATCGGTTCAGAATTGAGCGAGTTACAGTCTGTTTTTAGTGCATTCTGTTGCTCTCCAAAACACTTTGAGCTAAGCGGGCTGTCAACGATGGCGGCCATTTTGCGCACGCGCACCTCATATCGTGCCGGCTCCTCAGATCGTGTAGCGACAAGCGTCTCCGAGCCGCCCCGAGACTTCAGAATGTCGTTATTTGCATGACCGCTAGAGGCGCTACATTTTGATACGCTCCAATGGGTCGTAATTTGGGGCGGTACAAACGACCTATGCGGTCGTATTTTCTAGGAGGACAGGCTGGTAATTCACCTACTAATTTGAACATAAATCAGTTGCTCATATTGGACTATACGCTATGTGGCTATGTTCATGGGAACGCAAAACAAAAGCACAAGCTGAAGGAAACTTCCACTCTTCCAGCCCTCCTAACCAAATAACTTACAAGTACTGACTGTTTGACAAACGGAAGCTTTTATTACAAACTGACTTCCTTTACAGACAATGATGCTTTAGAGATACTGAGCCTTATACTGCGCTTCATGAATAGATTTGATTCCACCAGGAGCATTTCATTGTACTTTATATATTTTATTGAGTTTCCATGATCTGAACACATTCATCGAGCACATCCAGAGGAAGCGGGGTCACAGTTTTGGTCAGAACAGCCGTGGTGCCAGGCTTATACCTGTACTGTCCCTCTCTGGAAGAAAAAAGACAGATAAGGAAAAGAAGTCTCGTTTGTATTATTTACAAAAATGATAAGAGTCACATAAATCTTGAAGGGAATTCATTGATTTTTTTCCTAAAAAAGTGCTTTGGTTAACTACGCCGTCAAAGTGAAGCATTGCTATAATATTGAAGGCATGAGTCTTAAATGTGCAAGTATTTTTTACACTGTTAATGAAATAATTTATTCATGACCTACATTTCAAAATAATTGTAGTCACTGTCACTGATAATGCTTATCTTCAAAGAATTGTCACGTGATGAATTGAAAGTTAGCTGAGACTCCTCCCTCCAAAGGGGTCAAATTAAAGGCCCAATACAAGATCACAGTCAGAAAAAGACACAGTGTGTGAGTTTAAATGAAGTGTGATTAACGTGAGTGTTACCCAACAAAAGTAAAGTCAAATAATGAAGGAGGGCCCTTTAAATGTGATACGAGAAACATTTTAATATTTCTGAAACAGTTTAATTTTTCCTCTGATGGTCATAAATTATATGTAACAGCAAACGAGTGCTTTTTTTATACGTTTTTTCTCAATGCCTTTGTCATGGGTACGCTCACCTAGGAACAACAGCTGGCATAGTAAAAACACTACTGCTTTTGTCCAAAGAGAGTGCAAGAATGAACAAAGCCTGAAATTTTCTCGAAGTGCTTTCAATATTTGATAGACAAAATAAAGTTGAATATAAATAAGAATCTTAAAGCTTAGAATGGGATGTTTCTACAGTGACCTACAGTGTCTCAAATTTTCCAAATTGTATTTGATTGTTTTTAAAATATTTTGAAATATATCTAAATTCAAGAATTTAATCCATTACATATATAGTGGTTCACCTTTTGCCCTTTTGCGTTGGCTTGTCGTAGCCTCTCAGGTATTCCACTCCAGCCTGGGTGATAACACACAGGTCCACATTGCTGCCTGATCCCAGGTCAGAGAAGATCCCTGCAGCAATGGCATCGCGTACCAGCTGCTTTGCCTCATTCAGCTGAAAGGGATAACAAGAGTCATGCTTTCAGTATAACATATTTATTTTATTCTTCTTAATATCAGTTTCAGTTTTTATCTGATTACATGTGACTTGAATTTCATCAGCAGACAGTCAGTCTCACCTCCATGTTTGGTTTGAACCTGTCCTCAAATACAGACACAGCAGCTGCAGCTCCAGAGCCTGGAACAATATGAACAGTAAGATTTTCTTCATTTCACTGACTCATCTTTTTACACTGAACAAAAATATAAATGCAACACTTTTGTTTTTGCTCCCATTTTTCATGCGCTTAACTGAACTTTTGAAACACTTTTTACATTTGCGCCCCTCTAAGCGAGCTAAAATGAGTGATAAACTCAAATTTACACATTTCCCATTCATTCAGGATGTTTCCTAGAAATGGGCATTAGCAGAATTTTTTCAAGACAAAGGGCAGTGAAAATATGATTGTTTTAAAAAAAGTTGTCATGTGTCTCATTTTACCCCAGCAGTGGGTAAAACTAATGCCGGACTAGTAACAGAATCATGGGGTTTGGTCAATTAAGCAAAACATTTTTCTAAACACTTGAAAGTAACTCTGATCAAATACAACATATCATTCATATTCAATAATTAACATTCAAATGACAGATAGGACCAGTTAGATTAAAACACAGTCTGGGGGTAAGAACACAGGACCCTTAGAGCCAACAAAGGACAATCAGAACCAGAACAGTCTGGGACTCAGAACAGGACTAGACCCAGCTGTCATTTTCCATCTTTTGAGTCTTTTTTTCTGCATTTGTTTTATTGGGATCATTCATTGAATAAGACATATTTCTTAGTCTATTGATGTTAAAGGTCACTCTCCTTTCCCCCACATACATACGTGCCAAACCATGCCCTTGCTGACACCCCTTCAACCATCAACCCCCACCTCCAGCCCACATTGTCTTTGGTCTTTTCAAACTAGTCTCCTTGCTACCTCAAATATAATGGATTCATTAAAAGGGGGCACAGACACTGTCTCACTTTACCCCACAGCATTTGTCTCACTTTACCCCACTGCCACAATTTGAGAAAAAACTACCTCTCTCAGCAATTCAGGCTAATCTTCAGTTATCATCATCACATGGTTTCATATGTTGGTAGTTCATCAACATTTGTGATATAATTTTTTCTTCCTGAATCAATTTGATTAGGCACAATAATCGATTAAGTTGACAGCAAGAAAATTTACTTTTACATACAAAAAAGAATGTACATGCTTACAACATCACCATGAGGTCCTCTCTTTCATGGCCAAGGGGAAATGAGAGGGGCTTGAAAACATAAAACATGACGAAAAACAGTGTTCCGTGTCCTAGATACTCGGGGTGTCTCACATTACCCGATGTCTCATATTCCCCCGTCCTCCTCTACACAAAATAACCATATCTCTCAAATATTGTTCACAAATCTGTCTAAATCTGTGTTGGAGGGGGTACTTCTCCTTTCACCAGTCAGTATATATTTTTTTAACCTTTATTTATACAGGTAAATCTCATTGAGACCGGAGACTCTGTTTCAAGGGAGATCTGTTCCCATTTACCAGTTCTGGTGTTATATTTTTGTTCAGTGTATGTTGTGTCATATGTTTGGTTGGGTCTTAAAGTTGGGGCCTGTCTGAAACTAGTTTAATTCAGCTGTATGTTTATGGTGAAAAACAATAATTAAGTTATGAACATTCTAAACATACGTTGAAGTTGAACTGAGAGAGTTTTTCTAAGAAGAAACTTTGGCCTTTAGTACAAAACAGTACAGTACACTTCACATACCCATGGTAAGGAAAGGCAGTTTGTCGTAGGAGCCGTGTGGGTAAACACTGTACAAGTGAGCTCCAGTCACATCCACTCCTCCAACGATCAGAGATGAACCCACGTGACCCTGGTACCTGAACACACCAGACACACATCATTACAATATGCTGCTCTCTATTTCAATGGGACCAATACGGAACAAGTCTGCCTAGGCATGTCTAGATATGAACGAAAACAGAAACCAAAGAAAACCAAAGAGAAAAAAGATCATTAGGATACATGAAACTGACATTAATGACATTAGGTTTGGTTCCCTTTGTACAACCCTCACCTAAACAGCATCTGTTTCAGCTGTCGGGTTACCATGGCAACAAGGGGGGGTCGTCCAGTGTTGAGCGTGTGGAGTTCCACATTGGACGCCATTATCTGTGTGGTGACATCTGCATCTGCAGCTACACCTGCCCCACAGCAGCTACACAACAAACACAGTGTAAGAACTCAAACAATGGACAGTTGCATAGGCATGGCTAACACACTATTGCTTTGTCTTAGTGGCAAAAAAATTATTTTTACTGCTGCCCTAGCAGGAAGTATTTCTTACTATACTTTGCACAAAACATGTCACCATGTTTACCTAATTATTCAATTTTGGATGGTCTCTTGACACCGGTCAGAATGGCTTATTTCATATATCTGTAAAAAACTATTTTATGTCCAGAGTCAATAAACTCCACTAATGCCTTGTTTCCACCGAGCAGAGTGTGTCGGGTCGGAGCGGCTCGGTCCGCTTATTTTGGCTTCTCATTTGCCAAAATTTGGGTAGGGTCCCAAAATAAGCAAGCTAAACCGTTCTGAGCTGCTTCCATTTTCGGTACTCCTCCGTTGGGGTACCAGACGTCTGAAAGGGTGCCGAAAAGGTGGGGAATAAATATATAAGCGCCCGGTTTGGCCAATCAAAAACAAGAGACCACTGGCTTGGCCGCAGTTGTTCCACGGCCCGATACTTTGACCCATGTTCTGGCGGCGGCTATCGCCATCTAGCCTAAAACAACCCGTAGTTTTTGGTTTTTGTGAAATAATTTTGTTTCTGTGTGCAAAGTAAAATAATGTTATCATCCAAAATAAAAGTAGGATGTTTGGAAAAGCTTTGTTAAAAATTCCTTGCTCTGTTTGACAGCACCTGGGAAATACTTTTTTAATAAATGAAATTTTCATAGCGGGGCTAATAATTCTGTTCTCAGCTGTAGGTGTCAGCAAACAACCTCCATCAAACCATGTGCATTTTTTACTTTGTATACATGCTTTGATTACACAAGTGTATGCTTTTGCCAAACCACAAAAAAGAGAGAGAAAATGTTGTCTTCACTTTGCTCAATATCCTGTCAAGTAGATACAATCTTATCTCCAATAGACTGTTAAGACACTGCCTTTACGACTCATTGTGCACATGACTTTCTTCATAGTTCATATTTATAAAATGCACTTACATAATACACTTGCAAGTTCTCTTTTTTTTTAAATGTTATATTACTATCATATGGCTAAGATAGTGAATACATTACATTAGATTTAGCAGAAGCTCTTTGTCCGTCAGGGACTTTATTTCTTAATTAAACACTTAACATTTATTTACTTATTTGGTTTTACTATAGGCCTACCAGTGTTTTAATAATCTAGCAGTGTTGTGTTAGTTTTGTGATTAGATATTGTGATTTGATTACTTTTAATTTGGTTTTATTATACTGGCGTTTTTATACTTTAGAATTTCTTTTAATCACCTTTTAGTATTTCATGAACTGTCACTCAGAATGTGAATTTAAGCACTTGTTATGCATGAGTGCATATACACTCACCGGCCACTTTATTATGTACAGCAGTTCAATTTCTTGTTAACACATATAACTTATCAGCCAATCACATGCATTTAGGACAGGACAACTTATTGAAGTTAAAACCGAGCACTTGAATAGGGAAGAAAGGTGGTTTAAGTGACTTTGAGCATGGCAATGATGATGGTGCCAGACTATGCGGATACATTTTAGGTAGTGTAGTGGATTTAAATGGCCTGTATTCACAAGAGTTTGCTGAGCAGTAAGTCTAAAGGTTAGAAGATCACTGGTGGAAGACGAAAACACCTATGTAAGGACATGTGTTTCGACTTGTTAAGACACGTGATCCCCCCACACAGAGATATAAACACAGTACTGTAACTTTAAGGAGTGCCATGCGGCTCTCACCCTGCTGCTACCATGCTCCATGAAATCCTCTGTATGTCCTTTGGAATCTCCTGCAATAAACCTGAAACACTGATGAAAAGTCCAGTCTACAGCCTTTTGTCTTTGTCAGCCATGGGGAAACGATTCGGGACTACAGTAGCCTATATTTGATTAGTGTATAGCTCATTTGCATATTAAAATTCATTTTCAAAGAAACTTGTAATACAAAAAATGGTATATCACAGACCATGCAAAGCACGATGCAGATGTGCTCATTGTCCAAACTGCCATTACCTCTGCTAGAACAAAAGACAGTCTCAGTAGGTGATGACACAGACTTGTTAGTACTCTTGTTGCATCATGCTGATCTGAATACACACAAGCTGTTTATGGCACAAGAACCAAAGAAAGCAACAGAAACAAGACGGATATGGTGCATAAAGACAAACGAGTTACAGGGGGCGCCTTTAGCTCAGTTGGTAAGGCTCCCCTCCCGGGCCGGGCCCACAGCAGACCCGGGTTAGATTCCCACCCGCGGTCGTTCTCTGCATGTCACTCCCCTCTCTGCCCCATTTCACCTCTGTCTCTCTGCACTATCAAATAAAGCATAAAAATGCCCAAAAAATATCTTAAAAAAAAAAAAAAAGACAAAAGCCAGTCACTGTCGTGATCAGCTGGTTGCTGTGTGTTCCCCCTCCTTTGCCTGCCACTCCCCCTGTCTGTCACCTCGCTCACCTGGTCTGCATCAGCAATCTCCCACCTATTTCACCTCTGGCTTCCCTGCTGTGATCGCCAGATCGTACCATGCACTACAGTGGTAACTATGCGTGACTGGCTCCAGTTGATTCTTTTACCTCTGCTCTGTTTCTCGCCGTGTTGTAGTTTTTTGTGATCATAATCCTAACACTGTTTTCCTCTGCCTGGATTTACCCGGACCACTACCTCCAGCCTACCTACCTGCTTCACTACCCCCGGCTTCCCCATTCACCACCTGCTCCCCACCTCGTTAAATAAACCTTTTTTCTTCAATCCTACTCTGCTCTGTCTGCTCTTGGGTCCAGTATCAAACCGTGACAGTCACCGGAAAATGTGGGAAAAGGATCATCATTGCAGCAGGTGAAAAAGCTCTAGTATCACTGTATGGGGAGATTAATCTAATTCATGAGAGGCACCTTATACCCCTGGCAGGTAAGCCAGGCAGTTTTTCAGGCCAGTCTAAAAACAGCATTGCCATCACCCATTGGCAGTAGGATGATTGGATATTCAATTAAGTGTGGAGCTCATGTGCATATTCAAATTCATTTAAAAAGAAACTTTACATAGTAAAAGTATACTTTTACTATGTAAAGTTTTATTGTGGTAGGAGTAAAGGTAAAAATTAAGCCTATTTGGGTTTATTTCGGGCATGTACGATTGGTGTATAGCTCATTTGCATATTACAATTAATTTTCGTGTTATACAAAAAAAGTTAATTTTCATGGATACTTTCATTGTGTAAAGATTCATTTTGATAGGAGTAAAGGGAAAAAATAGCCCCATTGGGTTGTATGGTTGTCTCGCCTTCTTGGCACACATCTCGGATTGATGAGAATTAAACATATTTCCTCAACTAGGATTTCTTAGGACTTTTAGTATGTTGTTCTGAAAAAAATTTTTTTACAATGTATTCTACGTAAAACGCTATTTTGCCTGGACTAAATAGGCTACTGTGCAGTAAACAGACTGTCGCTTATTTTAAATGGGGAGTAAAAGACATTAACGTCAGACACATTAGATGACAGTTTCCATTGTAGAGCCTGATTGATTTATTACCAGATCCCTTGTCCTCTAGTGATCACAGTTTAAATTATTATATACGTTCTTTATTCATATTAGGCTATTTAACGAGGCTCGTCTGTGACTTTGTGATCACGCAAGTGAACAGTAACGATCGCGTGCAGCCGCAGAATTACTGTTTAGTGGCACAGACGTTAAAAAACTCCTGTTAATAAAAAAATTAATAATGAGATAGGCCTACATACAATACAATAGGTGTATTAATCTGAATGTAAGAGCATGTTCACGATGTGTAAGGTGGTCGCATATGAACGGCACGAGGGCTGAGAACTATGCTACTGATCAGATAAATGATCGATCAAACGTAAAACCATCAGGAAATGATAAAAACATCCCGATGGAGTGATTTAGCTTCAAACTGTACAGGGCGCGTTATGACAGTGACATCTTTCTTCAGTCGGAGCTGCAGCGTAAAGTGAAAACAAACTCAGAGTAGGTCAAATCACCTATCCAGCAGGTTAGACCCACGGCATATGTTGCTGCAGTAACTGACTCTCGGTTGCGCTAAACCTGCTACCTGAAACGGAAAACCGAGAGTTTCCACTAACTCAGAGCAAACAAACTCTGGGTTGCCTCAAAACCAGCTACCTGAAACAGGCCCCTGGTCATGTGGAAAGTCACTTAAACCCCCTTTCTTCCCCATTCTGATGCTCGGTTTGAACTTCATCACGTTGTCTTGACCACGTCTACATGCCAGACTGGCATCACTCATTTCACTTAGTAACTCTAATGTTGTTAGGTATTTAGCTTCATCACTTATCTATTGTAAGAGTTTATGAATGATGCACGTACAGTTGTCAGATCGCGAACCCCAAACAATGTCGTTGCCTAGCAACTTGCTCGAAAATATTAAATTTTCCTGTGCGGGTAGAATTGACCCAGTGCATGGTGGGGCGGTTGAGTAGGAAAAGTAACCTGTCGATCCATACCCAAAATCTTCCCGGAAGTTAGTACTCATCCTGGCAATTCTCGCATACCCAAACCGTCACATAGGCTACTCAAATTGAAGTCAAAATTAGTATGAGTAGGACTTTAGTATGGCTCTCCAAACACAGCCATTTATGTGCTATGTGTGTAGGTGCATTGTGCAAGTTTGTTTTTGTGACAGTGGCTTGGAGGCCAAAACAAATTTCCCTTTACGGGACAATAAAGTATATCTTAATCTTGAATCTTAATATTGGAGAGAATTCCGGGTTCTTGCTCAAGGACCCAATAGATACAAATACATACTGTCATACTGACAACATCTGTTGAACTGGATGTGAGACGTGCTGCTGTTGAATGGATTAACACTGGTTTGACTCACTAGATCTTTGGAGCGATGTAGTGAATCTTCATGCAGTTTTTGTCAGCCACCACCATGTCATCTGTAGCCCTGGTGTCTGCTCCCAGGATCACCCCCTCCTAAAGGACAAGGAACGTAGACAGCTCATGCTATGTGTCCCCTCACCACTGCTCAAAGCCTTCCTCATTCCTCTAAGTATCTCAGTAGTGTATATCCTTCAAATAATAGGTCATTAATTATTAATTGTATTATGTTATCATTAAAAGTTATTAATGTTCAGAATATTCTATGTTATTCAAACATAAAAAAAATGCCTGGATTTTTTTAATGTATTTTTTACCCTGACATTTCAAAATAACACATTTGAAAGCTGTAACCACAACAGTGAACCTGTGGTATTATTGCTTAGGGTTATCATTAGTGCTGTCAAACAATTAAAATATTTAATCGCGATTAATCGCATTAATGTCATAGTTAACTCCGCATTTTTATCTATTCTAGCCTAAATGTCCTACACGATTGTAATTCAGTGTAGGCCTATTTCTTCTAAAATATCATAATTTGTAATTCAGTGCAAATAGCCCACAATGTAGATCATACTGTCAGAATATCATACCGGCCCATGCCTAGAGTGTGTGTGGGTCAACAAGAAAGGGAGCATCAGAACAGTGATGGTGAATGCAGCACAGCAAAGGCAAATATTAGTTTTAATATATTTTCTGAAATTCAAAAAGTGCATCGGTGCTTAAGACCGTTAAGGCACACCCAGACAGCCCAGTATTCTAATCTCTCCCACACCCTGCCTGCCAGTGTTGCCATGTCAGGTTTTTACAGGCAACTTTGGGCTTGTTTATAAAGCACAGTCACTTATTTGTGCTTGCTGCCTATGCATTAAAGAAAAATATTATTGGCATGCTTTTAGTTTAAATAATGAATTGTTGCCTAATATTTGCATGGTTTGTATGATAATATAATGTTGTTTTTTTGTTTTACTTTTAGAGGTAAAAAGATAAATGTTGCAAGTCCCATTTTTTGGAATTATTAAAAACACATTAACTGATCAGTTCTGTTTTTAAAGATGATGGGCAACATGTTAAGTATAATTTGCTGGTATTGATTCATTGCACAAAATGTGTAGCTTATATACTGTACATCCATTTTACACAGCATAGCCTATAATAAAGGTACTCTTGTCCATCTGTACAATAGGCATCACATTCTTGGAACTTTTCTCACACCAAAAGCGCCCAGCTGAGGGGATGCTAGCGGCGCTAACTAACGTGAGGGTTACAACCTCTAGTTTATGAGCTGGGACCTTTATTTACAGTCCATGGCTGGGTCTCATATTGTCCAATGCATTGGTGGAAGGGTTAGGGTAGAACCAAGCCCCAACCTCAGCGATTTTTACCAGCATCCAATAAGGAAGTGACCACAACTGTAGTAACCCGGAAGTGCCACTGGGAGCTGTATGCAGAAGAGAGCCATCTCTCATTGACTCCAATGTTAAACATGCCGTTTTCACAGCATTATTAAACCTATTTCAGGCCTGGATTGAAAAACCATTCTAGTCTGTATGTTTAGTTCGTATCTCCATGACAACTCTGAGGGGGGTGAATTTCTTTCTAGTTTTTATTCTATTGGAAGTTAAAATATATGAATTTTAGGGGCGCGGCCTCTTGATTGACAGCTAGCCTCTGTCCCTCACTCAACCTCGAAGGCTAGTTGTAAGGGTTAGCATGCTAACTCAGTAGACAGCAGTGCGTGCATTCCTCCATTCGTGTGCTGCTTGGGGCCAAGCCGTCTTGTTCTTTGGTAAACTGTACCAACGATGGATTAAGGACTGTGGTTGCCAGTTTTTTCGGTGAGTAACACTGTATTTACAATTATTATTGTTATGTTACAACCGTACACTGTAGCCTATAGAACAAATTAAAAGATGTTAGTTTCGCGAGTGTCACAGTGACAGTGTTAGCTCTGTTATGCCAGCTAAATAAATAGCCAGTAGCCACTACCATGACTTGAGCACCGGGAGGGTTCGGGCGGTTTTGGACCGTGAGGGTCGCTGTTTTACAGTTTATGGTACTGTGTTGAATACGTGTGGAATATCGGTTTAAATCATATCATAAATCATGTTGGCTGCATGCTTGTGGAGCCGGTGTGTCTCTGCCCGAGGTTTGTTGAAGGCTCCATGCTGCTAACGACAGTCTATGGTCAGACCTGGGCACGTAATGGTATCGGTTCAGAAACAAAAGTTGGGCTGATCGGTCCAGTTAAACCTTTTACTATCTATGTGTTAAACCTATGGCGTAGGAACACTTTTGTGACAAAATATATGCTCACAAGTTTGCGCTCAATAATGTTTATAGATGAAGGGGCTATGTGCATTCGTAAAACCGGCTCCGTTCCGCGGATAAAACGATGGTTATTTTTTTTTATAACAGTCGTATAAACTCAAATTAAATATACAATTGTGGCTGTGTTTCCGCAGCTGTGTTATCCGTGGATATTATGACGGTTATCATACTGTGTGAGTTAATGCAGATGTAAATATATATGCATATTTACATCTGCATTAACTCAAAAATAAATATACAATTTTTGCTGTTTCTTCCTTTATTCCAAACGTTATTTTTGGAAAAATTATTGATTGCCTAGTGCATTACTTTTATCTGACTCTTTCTGTATTGTTTGACTCAGTGGTTGTCTCTCTGTCCTCTTCCAGGTTAACATGGAGGGATGAATGTGTGCCTCTGTTCTCCCTGATCTCCACGGTGAAAGAGCAACGGTGTGGCCCTTCATCTGGCAGCAAGCTGCTGAAGTCAACCTACATTCTGACTATCCTCATCTTATCTGCTTGTGATAATTGTCATTGATTGTGATATTTTGTGATATATCTTGTTCTGCACTGTCCGTCCTTGTAGAAGTATTCCTGCTCTGTAGAAAATCTTTAAAGTTTTTTTTTGTGGGATTTGTTCCTAACTTAAGTAAAGTACAACATTACATAGCCCTGATTATATAAAAAAACATAATATTATTAATTGATAACTTAACAGACCCAAATGTATTATCTTTTGACTATTTTAGTGTAATTTTTAATGAAAATATGCCAAGAATGTTTCATATAGCTTCTCCTGTTAAAATTTCAATGCAAAACTTTTACTTGTAACAGAGTAATTTAACAGTTTGGTTTTTGTACTTTTACTTCAGTAAAGGATGTGAATATTTCCTTCTTCACTGTTTAATCTTTACCTGGGTCATCTTTGAGTCTTCCTTATACAAGCAAAATCATTTTCACAAGTACTTTTAATATAACATAATGTTCTACTTTTACTCAAGTGATATTTTAATTGGTGACTTGTAAAAGAGTCAATTCTCTGATATGATGATGATGATACTTTTAATGACCACACAGCCAGTGGAATTTGTTTTCAGTACAGCTCCTTGGTACAGGTTCCAACTTAACATTGAACATTAGACATAGATACAGACAGGCACATTACATAATACAAAAGGGCCGTGATTAATTCTCAGCGTTCAGATTTTAGAATGTTAATTGCAGTGGGAATAAAACTGTTTTTGAACCGGGTTGTTTTGGAGGCAATTGTCCTGTAACACCTCACAGAAGTAGCTGGAAGGCATAGTGTGCAGGGTGAGTGGGATCAGAGATGATCTTGGGCTCTGTGTAGTGTCAGTTTGCGGGATAGTAATTCAAGGGAGGGGGGTGCCAATAATTTTGGATGCTCTGTTGATGCACTGTAATTTCTTCCGGGAGAGTGAGTCAAGGCTGCCAAATCAGACTGATGGATGAGGTGAGGATGCTTTCAACAGTGGCTGTATAGAAGCGATAGAAAGTGTATTTAATCATTTAATTCAACTGTTGCACAAAAACCTGCTCTAAATATTTTATATAATATATGTATATTCAAAATCATAGGCTATTAAATTAGTGTTCTCATCTATTTATAGATTGAATGTGTCCTCCCTTGTCATGTATTAGGCCTACTGTTAATAACATTTTCAGTCTGAAGACCAAAATAAAATCAATATTATTACAAATACATTGAGATCAGCTTGTTCAGCCCTTAGTCAACACTAGAAGACATTTGTTTCAGCTATGAGCTTTTTAATGAGCTCGGAGGTGATATTGAGAATATGTTCAGCTCTGTTGGAGTTGTTGGACCTAACTGTAGGCAGGGAATTACGTGACTGAGGCTGAGCTCGTCTACCGGTAGGCTAACTAGTAGAGCGAGTGCTGTTAGCTTAGCTCCTGGCTCGTGCTAATGTTGCTAACTCGGTGTACGTCACGGTAGTTCAGCTACATGGGAGTATCTCCCTCCCCCCAACGTCACTACATGCCCTTTTTTGGTACGAGGAAGTGAGGCGGAGTCAAACTTAGGCAAAATGGCGGCGCGCACACGCCAAGAGAGAAGGGATTGTCACTACACGATCTGAGGAGCCTGCACGATATGAGGTGCGCGTGCGCAAAATGGCCGCCATCGTTAACAGCCCGCTTAGCTCAAAGTGTTTTGGAGAGCCACAGAATGCACTAAAAACAGACTGTAACTCGCTCAATTCTGAACCGATTTTCATGAAATTTAGTTTGTTATGAAGATAGAACAATTAATCATGCTACTGATTACGTATTGGAATTAAATTCAGTTAAGGGGCCGCTGACCCACGGACTTTGTGTGTGTGTGTTTGTGCTCACGGGGAACTTTAGGAGGGGGCGGGGGTGAGGACGCTGACGTGCGTTGCCTAGGCGACTGCGGGCTTTCCAAGATGGCGGCCGTTCTGCGCATGCGGTCCTCATATCGTGCAGGCTCCTCAGATCGTGTAGTGACATCATAGACATTATAAAGGATGGCGCCCGTATTTCTCGCGCTCAACGCCCAATGCGGCGTCTACCCTTTATAATGTCTATGGAAGGGATACTCCTCGGGTGAACTGAGGTCGGCCATGCTGCTCTATCCATTTATTATACTATCTATGGGTAGAACTACATTTTATTAGATCCATCGTTAGAACTCCAAAACTGAAAACATGGTGCTAGCATTAGCTGCTAGTAAAGCCTGGGGCCGATCCGAATAGTCCAATCTCCTAACCTATAAGCCTATAAGCCTATACCTTAACCCTAGACGTCATCGGGGGTTAAGGAGAGATGAAAGACAGCACTGTTTCAAATGAATTCGACTCCACTTTTCCTAACCGATGTCATTGCGCGACGGCGAGTATTGCTGACGTGAGTCACGAAAATGGACTACAACAAGCGCTCGTTTGATCCATGCGTTCTTTTCATATTGATTTTAATCAGGTTGTCGCCAACAGAGTGACAATCACTTAGATCGGACTTGGCCAAGGGGAATATTTAAGGCTACTTGAATCCCAATTCACATGTGGAATAAAAAGAGGCTACACTTATGTTGATGTTGAAATTAACTGCCCCCAGTAGTCTTCAAATGTGAAGTTGTTATTTTATTTTATTATGGTGTAAATTATGTGCTACGAAAATAACTATTATGATGTTGGTCTTTTATGAGTTCTTTATTATCTTTATGGGGGAGGGGAGGGGGGGGGGGTTTGTTTTAGCCGAGTTACATCTTCCTGTCTTCTCTTCTCCTCTCCTCTCTTCTGTTTTACCTCTCGTTCGTATTCGTGTAGAGTCGGTAAACTCCGTCGGTGGCTTGTTGCTTTAAATATTGCCGCCGTAAAGGATTATGGGATACCACTATCTCCTTTCCTTTCGCATAGGTTGGTCCGGAGTAACCTATGCTAAAGGAGGGTTAAAGGATGAATCGAGGCTCCTTTCGTATGCCTTTCCTAAGCATTTTGAGAATTCGAATCACCTATCCGCTGAGTACTTCCGGTTCATCTCGATAGGAAAGGAAATTTCCTATGCAAAAAAGACTATTCGGATTGGCCCCTGGTGTTGCCAACTCCTTCTAGTGTTATGAACGTGACAATCGCATAAAAAACCGAGGTGATAATGTCATATCCAGCAGTAGGCCTAATCATACATGCTCAAAGTTTCAATCAGCACTGCATAGAATTTTGAATTGCATTACTCATAGACTGTAAAAGAAGGGGGTGGGGGGAGCAGCTACTACAACTGCTGATAAGAATGCTAACGGAACACTAGCCAGGGATGCACCTGCTCTGACTGCAGCTGGCTGGGAGGATGGACCTATAAAGAAATGGACACCGGATTGAAACATGGCGCCCATTCTTTCCTATGAAAGCTGCTCATTGGCGCAGCGCAACATACAGAATCAGAATTTTCTTCCGCCTCATGGGGGCCTAACATGCCCCTAAAGCATGACATTCCGGATGTAGAAATATTCTCGTTCTCTAGCATTGTAAGTGTTGTGGGAAATATTGCATATGACATATCTCTGAACTCATATATTGAAATGCTTACTTAACCATTGTTGTATATAGACTTATAAGTGAAATTGAATATACTGCATAAACTGTTTGTGACTCTAGAAACTAGAAACAAAGTATCGCAACAGACCACTCGGACAACCACGCCTATGTTTAAGTTATGCACCATTACCCTGTCTGTCTCCTATTGTCCTATGATCAAACTCCTCCCATGGTTAAGATATGTACAATTAGTCTGTCTGCCTGCCTGAAACAATGTGCTTAAATACCCGTCTCTCCTACGAAACGGGGCTCACTCTTTCATTCACTTTCCCTGTGTCTGCATTAGTGGCCTCTCCGAGGAGATCCTTGCTTTATGATTGAATAAAACCTATTGCTACTATTAACGTATCACTGTTGCTTAATTTTCCCATTACATAAGCTAGAAGTTGTAGGCCCCACCCCTCCTCGGGCTAACAGCTCAAACTGGAAAACAAAACGGCTATTAAACGCTTGCGGTGGCGTTTTGAAAAGAGAAAACTTCCATTTTATTAGTACATGGTCTTAAGATATGTATAAGCCGTTGATTGATATCCAGAACATTTTTGCGGAGAAACATTCCTGTTTGACGCTTGTATTGGAGTGAATATCTGCTACCAGGCTCGTATGAATTCCATTTTGTTTTAATATAGGAAGTTAAACTATTTATGAGATTTTTCAGAACTAAAAATGTAATTAGCAGTGTTTGAGCAGATTCTTACTTTGTAAACGATCCCGGCAATGGTGGTTCCCGTCTTCCTGGCACTAGGGCCTTTGTAGCCCAGCTCTGACAGACTGGACTCCAACAATGTGTTCCTAGACATGAGAAAAAGATACTCAAGTTTGGGTTGATTCACTGCAACCTTCCTATTTCCTATGTTCCTGTCATCAACTAGGACTTTTCGGTCTACAGCCCAATAAAGGATGTGTTGGAATATCAAAGGGTTATTACAGTGACACAATACCACAAGCAAAGACATACCTTAATGTGCACAAAAGAAGGTCGTCAGATTTGAGTGCAACACCATAGACAGCAAATACATCTGAATTATTGCTGATAAATATTCACATTGGTAATATTGATAAAAAAACAGCAATCAAACAGATCTACAATTAAGTTTTAATGTGAGCCTACTTATATATGGTCACACAAAAATAATCCCACTCAATGATCACTTCTGCCACACTAAAATATGTGGTGGTGTGTTTATCTGGACAGTCCTCCCTCTGGCTGTAATTTACATAGTAGCATGTGATGGAAACTAGTGTTGTATGTATGTATTGTAGCGATCCAGCAGGACTATGGGGGGAAGGAGTTTCCCTATAGTTCAGCCTGATAGGCCGGTTTGCGATATGGGGCGAGGACAGCATGGGAAGTTGAGCAAAGAAGACGGCAGTTGGTAAGTAATATAACTGTCAAGATGTTCTGACCTTAGCTTCGTGTAATATAGATACGGTTGTTTAAAACTGAGATAGTAGGTACTGGAGACTGAGGGTGTATTCACACATGCCGTGTTTAGTTCGTTGAAACAACTCAGGTGCACTTCCGCCTTCGGTGTGCATCTTTCAGGCAGGTGTGAATACAACAAACGCACTCGGGGGCGGACCAAACAAGCACTCCGAGACCCAGCTGAAGAGGTAGTCTCGGTGCGTTTCCAAACGCACTCTGCTGCAGTTCGTTTGTGGTGTGAATTTGTCCGGACTCGATCCGACCCAAATGCAGGAAGCACTGTGCCTTTTCTTTTTTAATAAATTGCCGTCAGCTACACACAAGCTTCACAAAGACCTCATGGAACAACACAATAGAGGAAGAGTGCTACTACGTTAGAGTTTACCCCGGTGGACAAGAGGGTCGCCTCCCTATGCCTCCGGGTTGTGGGGGGGAAGACTCTGACTGTTGTCTGTGCGTACGCACCAAACAGCAGTTCGGAGTATTCGGCCTTCTTGGAGATCCTGAACGGAGTCCTGCATGGGGCTCCGGTAGGGGACTCCATAGTTCTGCTGGGAGACTTTAACGCGCACGTGGGCAATGATGGAGACACCTGGAGAGGCGTGATTGGGAGGAACGGCCTCCCCGATCTGAACCCGAGTGGTCGTTTGTTGTTAGACTTCTGTGCTGGTCATGGTTTGTCTATAACGAACACCATGTTCGAACATAAGGATGCTCATAAGTGTACATGGTACCAGAGCACCCTAGGCCGAAGGTCAATGATCGATTTCGTGATCGTATCATCTGATCTGAGGCCGCATGTTTTGGACACTCAGGTGAAGAGAGGGGCGGAGCTGTCAACTGTTCACCATCTGGTTGTGAGTTGGGTCAAAGGATGGGGGAAGACTCTGGACAGACCTGGTATGCCCAAACGGGTAGTGCGGGTGAACTGGGAACGTCTGGCGGAGGCCCCTGTTCAAGAGATCTTTAATTCGCACCTCCGGCAGAGCTTTTCTAGCATCCCTGTGGAGGTTGGGGGCATTGAACCCGAGTGGTCAATGTTCAAAACTTCCATTGCTGAAGCTGCGGCAGGCAGCTGTGGTCTCAAGGTCTTAGGTGCCTCAAGGGGCGGTAACCCTCGAACGCCGTGGTGGACCTCGGTGGTCAGGGAAGCCGTCCGACTGAAGAAGGAGTGCTTCCGGGATATGGTATCTCTGGGGACTCCTGAGGCAGTTGCAAGGCACCGACAGGCCCGAAGGGCTGCAGCCTCTGCCGTGTCAGAGGCAAAGCAGCGGGTGTGGGAGAAGTTCGAGAAACCATGGAGAAGGACTTTCGGTCGGCACCAAGGTGTTTCTGGAAGACTGTCCGGCACCTCAGGAGGGGGAAGCGGGGAACCATCCAAGCTGTGTACAGTAAGGATGGGACGCTGTTGACCTCAACTGAGGAGGTAGTCGGGCGGTGGAAGGAGCACTTTGAGGAACTCCTGAATCCGACTAACACGCCCTCTATGTTGGAGGCAGAGCTGGAGGCTGATGGGGGATCATCGTCAATTTCCCTGGTGGAAGTCACTGAGGTAGTCAAACAACTCCACAGTGGCAAAGCCCCGGGAGTTATGAGATCCGTCCAGAAATGCTGAAAGCAATGGGTGTGGAGGGGCTGTCTTGGATGACACGCCTCTTCAACATTGCGTGGAAGTCGGGTACAGTGCCGAAGGAGTGGCAGACCGGGGTGGTGGTTCCTATTTTCAAAAAGGGGGACCAGAGAGTGTGTGCCAACTACCGGGGTATCACACTTCTCAGCCTCCCCGGCAAAGTCTACTCCAAGGTGCTGGAAAGGAGGGTTCGGCCGATAGTCGAACCTCAGATTGAAGAGGAACAATGCGGATTCCGTCCTGGCCGTGGAACAATGGATCAGCTCTTCACTCTCGCAAGGATCCTAGAGGGAGCTTGGGAGTTTGCTCATCCAGTCTACATGTGTTTTGTAGATCTGGAGAAGGCTTATGACCGGGTTCCCCGGGAGATACTGTGGGGGGTGCTGCGGGAGTATGGGGTGAGGGGGTCCCTTCTCAGGGCCATCCAATCTCTGTACACTCAAAGCAAGAGCTGTGTCCGGGTTCTCGGTAGTAAGTCGAACCCGTTTCCGGTGGGGGTTGGCCTCCGCCAGGGCTGAGCTTTATCACCAATCCTGTTTGTAATATTCATGGACAGGATATCAAGGCGTAGTCGTGGTGGGGAGGGGTTGCAGTTTGTTGGGCTGAGGATCTCATCTCTGCTGTTTGCGGATGATGTGGTTCTGATGGCATCATCGGCCTGTGACCTTCAGCTCTCATTGGATCGGTTCGCAGCCGAGTGTGAAGCGGTTGGGATGAGGATCAGCACCTCTAAATCTGAGGCCATGGTGCTCAGCAGGAAACCGATGGTTTGTCTACTACAGGTAGGGAATGAGTCCTTACCCCAAGTGAAGGAGTTCAAGTACCTCGGGGTCTTGTTTGCGAGTGAGGGGACAATGGAGCGTGAGATTGGCCGGAGAATCGGAGCAGCAGGGGCGGTTTTGCACTCGCTTTACCGCACTGTTGTGACGAAAAGAGAGCTGAGTCGTAAGGCAAAGCTTTCGATCTATCGGTCGATCTTTGTTCCTACCCTCACCTATGGTCATGAAGGCTGGGTAATGACCGAAAGAACGAGATCGTGGGTACAAGCGGCCGAAATGGGCTTTCTCAGGAGGGTGGCTGGCGTCTCCCTTAGAGATAGGGTGAGAAGCTCAGTCATTCGTGAGGAACTCGGGGCAGAGCCGCTACTCCTTTGCATTGAAAGGAGCCAGTTGAGGTGGTTCGGGCATCTGGTAAGGATGCCCCCAAGGCGCCTCCCTAGGGAGGTGTTCCAGGAGCGTCCAGCTGGAAGGAGGCCTCGGGGAAGACCCAGGACTAGGTGGAGAGATTATATCTCCACGCTGGCCTGGGAACACCTCGGGATCCCCCAGTCAGAGCTGGTTGATGTGGCCCGGGAAAGAGAAGTTTGGGGTTCCCTGCTCAAGCTGCTGCCCCCGCGACCCGATTTCGGATAAGCGGTTGAAGATGCACAGAATGCTGTCAGCTACACATTATGGGAAAGTGTTGTTGTCGCCATTGTTTGGACGATAAATTGTGGTTTGACCGGGAGCCCAGAACAATATATTACATGTGATCTAGAGGACGCGTAAAAATGCTGAATATGTTCAGCGATCAGATGAAGGAGAGGGAAGCGCCTCCCGCACAGTGCCAACAGGCTCACGCTGCACAAGAAGTGTGTGTTTTAATGTTGCTTCCCATGTAGGCTAAGGGACCGTCAATACTATCCCCGTGTCAGTTTGGAGCTGAGCTGCGCCGAACTGACACCCATCTGATACACAGTTTACTAATCAGCTGAGTGTCAGCTTGAGCATATAATTCTTCTCGCGAGCCACACGTCCAGCAGCAAAAATACAGTAAAAATTATGTTTCACATCGTAGACTACAAGCCACATAACGTGGCATTGTCATAGGGCTTCATATTTTAACCATATGAAACAACAATAATTTGATTTTTTTTCTTTATTTATAGACTAGATGTAGGCATTTTTATTATTTTTAACCCCATATTATATCAATGATATATTTCGCAGTTTTTACTTCGTTTTTCCTGCTTCTCTCCACCCCAGAATGTCTGTCCAATGAATGAATTACCTCAGATCACGTGTGGTTTTGCTTCGTAATGCTGGTTCACTTACAAAAGGGGCAATATGAAAGTGGACCACACCAAACAAAAAAAATCTAAACTCTATTTGGTCTGGACCAAAGCAAGTGAACTAGCGGACTTTAGCTGTGTGAATACCAGTGATGCCGGTAACGCGTTACCGGCATCTGACCTTTTTTTTCAGTAACGAGTAATCTAACGCGTTACTATCTCCAAACCAGTAATCAGATTAAAGTTACTCATCAAAGTCACTGTGCGTTACTTTTTCTGTCATTTTCCTTAGTGAAACATTTTACATAACTGCACAAATGACTGCGATTGCATTTAATGTAAATAAATGTGCACGCATGTGTCTCTAAACGCTCCAACTGCTCCTCTCGTCTTTTTGGTAGCGCCCCTCGTTTCTGACATGCAGCGTGTGTGTGGTGTCTGTGTGTGTGTGTGCAGCAGCATTATGGCCGAGTCTAAGCCGAACTGTGGCGCAAAACAAACGTTCCCCCCATCCCCCCCCCATGAAATATAGCTATGGGGATATTTAGGATTCGGGTACGGTGACGTTGAAGAGATAGAAGTGTTTAAAACTTGGAAACGTATAGTCACGTGGCGACCGGTGGCCGCACACACCCAGTCTATCAACACATGAGACATCGCAGAGAAAAGTCAAATTAATGCATGAGAGTGAAGGGCCAAGCACATTAAGTTTAAAGACACTGCTACTGTCTTTGCACTTTGGAGGAATGCATTTATTTTCATGGGGGGGAAAAAGGTTTTTTTTTATTACATTTTTAAAACCATAATTTTTATTATTTTGAAAACAGTATGCCTATAGGCTACTAGCCTACAAGCTTTATTTTATACATTTTCAATGATTCTTAATATGTGCATGTTTTAAATTGAGATATATGGGTTTCAAAACCTGTAAAGTAACGTTTAAAGTAACTTGTAATCTAACTTAGTTACTTTTAACATCAAGTAATCAGTAAAGTAACTAAATTACTATTTTAAGGAGTAGCTAGTAATCAGTAATCGGATTACTTTTTCAAAGTAACTGTGGCAACACTGGTGAATACACCCTGAGATCGCGTCAAAGTATGTTTGTTATGGCTCACTATGTTAATCCTGATAAACTATAGGTTAATTTCGTAACCCCTGTTCTCTGAGTAACATGAGTGAGATGTCTCACTATGTGATACGCCCCCTCGCGTATTCGCAGAAGCATCAATAACATTACGCCAGCCCCAATTGGCTGGCAGTCATGACGTCTGAGTCAGGACCTCACGCCTTATAAACTCCTGACGCAGCGTCACTCGCCATTCAAAAACAAGCTCACCTCTTCTCGCTTCCCCCAAATAGCAAGAAGGGCGGTCCGGTGAGACATCTCACTCATGTTACTCAGAGAACAGGGGTTACGAAAGTAACCTATAGTTCTCTTTCTTAACATTCGTTTCGATGTCTCACTATGGGATATGGAGACTCCCGTATTGCCAGACAAGCTTATCTCGAACGACTGACTACCAACCCCCCTCACCAGGAGGTTTGTGGACCAGGCAAGTCCCCCAAGGAGGCCACGCTTAGGACAGCATGGGCCAGGCTCGGAGAAGTCACATCCAACTTATAAAACCTTGCAAAAGTGAGGGGCGATGACCGGCAAGCTGCAGAGCAGATCTCCTGGATAGAGACCCCCCTAAACAGAGCCCAGGAGGTCGCTAGACCTCTGGTAGAATGAGCTCGCAGCCCAGCCGGGACCTGAAGGCCAGCACTAGAGTATGCTAGTGAAATAGCATCCACTATCCAATGAGAAAGTCTCTGTTTTGTGATGGGTTTGCCCAAGTGAGGTTTAGCCCAAGACACAAATAACTGATCTGCTTTCCTAAAAGCCCTAGTTCTCTCCACATAAACATGCAGAGCACGAACCGGGCAGAGTGCATGTAGCCGTTCCAGCTCCTCCGAGCCATGAGGCGGTGGCTGGAACGCTGTTAAGTCCACCGGTGAACATGTATTGATCACCTTAGGGACGAAGGCCGGGTTAGGCAACAAGGTCACCCCATGGTTACCAGGGGTAAACCGCATGCATGCAGGGTGTACCGACAGAGCATGCATATCACTCACCCGCTTAGCTGTGGCTAAAGCCAACAACAGAGCCACCTTAAAAGACAAGACCTTCATGTCTATGTGTTCAAGAGGCTCAAACGGGTGCCTGGTGAGGGCCTCCAGGACCACAGACAGGTCCCAAGAGGGTGTGATAGGTCTGGAGCTGGGTAACAGTCTCCGGGCACCTTTCATAAACCTACAAACCAGAGGGTGTTGACCTGCCGTCTTACCCTCAAAACCAACATGGCAGGCAGAAATAGCAGCCAAATAAACCTTGACTGTAGAAAATGCCTTCTTTTTGTCAATTAAGTCCTGTAAGAAGGACAGAATTGCACCAATTGAGCACTGAAAGGGAATTTCATGTGCCTTAACACACCATTCCTCAAACACCTTCCACTTAGCATCATACAGTGATCTAGTGGATGATGCTCTAGCACTCTGAATAGTATCAATGACACTCTGAGACAGCCCCGTATGTCTCAAGTTAAACCACTCACGGGCCAAGCCCAAAGGACGAGCCGCTCCGGGTGTGGGTGAAATATCTGGCCGCGGGCCTGAGATAAGAGATCCCTCCGCCACGGCAGGGGCCACGGGGAGCCGCGGAGGAGTTGTTTCACCTCCGCCAGCCAAGACATCGACGGCCAAAAAGGAGCGATCAATATCAGAGACAGCCGATTCTCCCGCACCCGACACAACGACGGGGGAATCAGAGCCAGCGGGGGAAACGCATAAAGAGGGACGCGAGGCCACTCGTGTGCAAATGCGTCCACTCCCAGCAGAGCGCTGCGGTCCCGCAGGGAGTAAAATAGCGGGCACTGTGAGTTCTCGCCTGACGCAAACAGGTCCACTGATGCGCGGCCGAACCGTGTCCAAATCTGATCGACTACAGCCGAATGGAGCTTCCAGTCCGCGTAAAGAGGGTCGCCCCGTGACAGGAGGTCGGCACCGAAATTCTGAATCCCGGGGACGTGTGTCGCTCTCAAAGAGAGAAGATGAGCATCGCTCCACAATATCAGTTTGCGTGCCAGAGTGTGCAACTGCCGAGAGCGCAAACCTCCCTGACGGTTGATATGGGCTACAGTGGACGTATTGTCCGTCCTCGCTAGCACATGATGCCCTTGGAGTAACGGGAGAAAATGTCTCAGTGTTAGAAACACTGCTAGTAGCTCCAAATCATTTATATGGGCGTGATGGAGATCCATGCTCCAAACCCCGTTTATCGTTCTGCCCTCGAACACACCACCCCAGCCTGACAGGCTGGCGTCCGTTGTCACCACCTTTCTGCTCGTAACCGTGCCCATATGCACGCCCTCTGTCAGAAAGGATAGCCGTCTCCACGGGCGAAGCGCCAGAGCGCAAGACGCATTCACAATCACTCTGCGGTGTCTGTGACGCACGGGGTCCAGTTTGAGAGAAGCCATCCAATGTTGGAAATCTCTCATATAAAGTCTGCCCAGCCTCACCACCACCAGGGCTGAGGCCATGAGTCCCAGCAGCCTGAGACACAGACCGAACGTGACCCGTTTCTCTATGCCAAAACGCGCGAGAGTGGACTTGAAAGACTCCACTCTCTCGGTTGACAGATGCGCTGTGTGAGAAAGCGAATTCAACTGCAGGCCCACAAACGTTATGGTCCGTCTCGGAGTCAACACGCTCTTTTCCCTGTTCACTACAAAGCCGAGATCGGCTAAGTGCGTTAACACCATGCTTGTGTGTGCCACAGCCTCCTGCTCGTCCAAATAGGTGGCCAAGCGTATGCCCTTCTCCCTGAGAGGGGCTAGCGCTGTTTCTGCGCATTTCACAAACACCCTTGGGCTCAGAGACATGCCAAACGGGAGCACTAGGTACTCGTATGCTGTGTCCTGAAACATGAACCTCAAGTACTTTCTGTGTGGAGGATAAATGGGAACGTGAAAATACGCGTCCTTCAGGTCGATTGATGTGAACCAGTCGCCCGCGCGAACCATGCGTAACAGGACTGCGTGTGTGAGCATACGAAACTTGTATATCCTTAGATACCTGTTTAAAACACGCAAATCTAGGATAGGGCGTATGCCGCTCCCCCCTTTCTTTGGGACCAGGAAATACCTCGAATAGAACCCCTCCGCTTTCTGATCGGATGGCACTATTCGAATAGCATTTTTGTTTAACAGAGCGGAAATTTCCTCTCGTAGCACCCGGGCAGACTCTCCCTGAGCACGGGAAGCAATCAGGCCGTTGAAACGAGGAGGCACCGCGGCGAATTGGAGCCTGTAGCCCTTGGCGAGCGTTTTTATCACCCACTTTGACGCCGTGTATTTCTTCCAACTCTCTATCCGTAAAGATAGAGGGGAGTAAAGCTCTGTCTGACCTACACATCTTTGGAGATCTGCTTTTGCTGTACAATGCCGCTCTCTAGCGGTTGACAGTGTTCGGCTCGCCCGGCTACTGCTGCGCATGCGCGAGCTGATAGACTCGGGACAGAGTATGTGAGACTTGTCACCCCAGGAAGGGCGTTGGCCCCCCCTGGCGGTGTTATAGGGGATAATAGCACTATGTTTTGCAACTTTGTGTTTATCACTTTTTTTCTGTTTGAAAAATTGTACTGTGCCCTCGGCTGTGTGCCTGGCTGCGACAGTGGACACATTTTTATTTTCACAGAATGTAATGTGCTTGTGAGACTCCAACATTTGAACGGCGTCTCTTCTCCTCTTGGCCGGAACACACGAACAGGGCTCCGGGCCCATGCGTCGCCGAGAGGGAGGGCTGGCACAGGAGATGTCTTCCCCGGGCACACTTGGAGGCCGGGCTGGGGTCGCCAGGGAACAGGGAACAGCTGGCGCCTCCAGCAGCACTTGGGCTGCTAAACAGCCTTCTTCCTCCTCCTCACCTGGCTGGTGGCCGGAGTCGGCTGGCCAGCCCGATTAGGGGATGGGTTGTAAGGCTTCCTCGGCCAGGCGGGCTTGGTCTCGGCCGGGGGGATGTTCGCTGGGGCCGGTGCCGGAGCCTTGGGTCGCCTTGGGATGCGGAAAGCGGGCGGGCCGCTTCTTGATCCCGCCTGGGCGAACGGTTGCCTGGCAGGTGGCTGTGCAGCTGGTTGTGCCCTACGAGGTAGACAGAGCTGCAAAGCTTCATCGTCTTTCTTCTTGGCCTCGCACCTCTTTTGCATAGAGGCGAGAGCAGAGCCAAAAATACCCTCCGGGACGACGGGGATGTCTAGGATGTCCTCCTTTTCTTTATCTGACAAATTTGTCAGGTTGAGCCATCTCGCCCGTTCTTGTAGCACCAGCATCGACATACACTTTCCCACAGATTGTACGGCGCAGCGCTGGACGCGCAGGCAGATATCTGCGATGGTGGTTATTTCGTCCCATACTGCGGTCTCTGGCACGTCAATCATGTCCTCGAAAAGCTCCGCTTGGTAGGCGGACAACAAGGAATGACGCACCTTGGATTGGGGTCTTGCTGGAATACGGTTTGTCCGCCAGGAACGTTACTTCATCCAGGAGTTCTGTGAACACCGGGAGAAGTTGGCTCAAAGCCGTTTAGCCTGGGGTAATTTCTTCCCCTCGTAACGGGACCGCGGGGCCTCCGCCACGGCAGCCGGCCACGGGATTTTCAGTTTTTCGGCAGCGCGTTTGCACACGCCGTGCATATCCACGCTCGAGGGGAGCCGAGGCTGTGCAGCCCCTTCTTCCCCCTTTGCGGCGGAAAGGCACGGAGAGCCGGTCTGTGTGGCGGGGACGAAGGAAGAATCATCTTCGTCCTCGTCCGACACCAGAAAGTCATCCCCTGACTCGTCCTCCTCATAGTGTAGCATGAGGGGCGGCTCGGTCAGCGGGTCTAGCAGGTCAAGTGTCGAGCCCCAGCCTTGAACCTCCTCCTCAGGAATGTCCTCCTCAACCAGGTCGGGTTGGGGTTCCTCGCGGTTGGCACCGGGCAGGACGGGGTCCCTATCCGAAAGGCAAGCTTGGCGAGCTAGCCTTCGGCGGAGGCTCTTAGTTGTGTAGCGGGAGCAATGTATGCACGAGCCGGGGTCGTTGACTGCAGCCTGGGCATGTTGCAGCCCGAGGCAAGCGGAGCATACTTGGTGTGTATCCTTCGCTGAAATCTTGTTCCCGCAGGAGCACAGGCGGGTGGATTCCGTCTGTCCCCTGGGGATAGCCAGCTTTGCAGCTGTATCCATTTAGCTGGTGTGCTAAAGGGAGAGAAAAAGAGGGTTATCTGGAGTGATAATCCGGTAAGCTAACGCTAGCTTGAGCGGTAGACAAGCTGCAGTGAGGTGACCGCAGCTGTGTCGTTAGCTTGCTAGGTATAGCCAAGAAATCTTGCAAAAACTTACCTATGGTGAAGGCAGTCCACTGGTAAATGCAGCGCTAGCTACGGAGGTGTCCGCTCCGACAGAGGACAGTTAAGCCAGTAAGCAGCAGAAACCAGTACGGAGATATATTGCTTCGGAAGCGAGAAGAGGTGATTGAATGGCGAGTGACGCTGCGTCAGGAGTTTATAAGGCGTGAGGTCCTGACTCAGACGTCATGACTGCCAGCCAATTGGGGCTGGCGTAATGTTATTGATGCTTCTGCGAATACGCGAGGGGGCGTATCCCATAGTGAGACATCGAAACGAATGTTAAGAAAGAGAACTGTTGTGACATATGCAAATGTTCCTGTGTTAACACAGTTTACTATAATTACTGAAGAAAGACTGCCTGTCTTCAGGCACAACTCTATTCCCATTGAGAATGTAGTTGATGACTCTGCTTGCAAGCATTAAAGATCTTAATTATTGTACTTGAATATTGTGTCAACTGGTATTCAATAACCACCCTCATCCGAACTAGACAAGCCACGACAAGCATTTGTTGGTATTATTTTGTAAACAGAAGACTCAGGTCTAAGCTCCATCCAAGCTCCTCCCTGCTACTTTGTGGGGCACAGAGCAGAAGCCTCTCCACTTTGCACGCTGCGTTTCATTAGTAGTTGCACTTACCCTCAGCCCTTAGTATGACGCAACAGCATACGTCGCACGGAGGGAACTTGGAGCGCGGAGGGAGAGTGGGTGTGGGAGGAGCGGGGGATTTAAATGGAACCCACTTGCCCTTGTAGTCACAATGGACCGTCAGTTAGGCTACATAAGTAGTTCTGAATGCAAATAATAGAGAATAATAACATTCTGCTAAAGTATATTCCATAAAGTCATTTCTCAGATTATCAATATATTGTTACTTACACTTGTAAATTGTTTGGTCGGACATATTTTCTTAGTTTACGGTGGCCGCAATGTCCCTAAAGGCATACAGTCTACCGGAAAATAAAAGGAGAAGAAGAAGAAGACGAACTGCAATGCACTGTGGGCGATATCCACCTCGGAGTGACCATGGATGTTCACTCGATCACTCAGCCCTCCGAGGGTCTATCTCACCAAGTTCACTTCAGTTAACAGACACTTGGAACAACACTTATGATGTCGGCGGGGATTCCCCCGAGGGCAAGTGCCTAGGGCAAGTGAACGAGGGCATGTTGAACGACAATTGAAACACAGCGCTAGACTGAGGTTAGCTTTGGTTAGCTCAGTGGCTAACACACTGATGTACTGTATAGCCGCATTTCCACCGCAGGAACTAGTTCTCGGAACTATGAACCTTTGCAGGAACTATGCGTGTTTGCATCCTTTTTTTACTATCAGATGGCCGCTGTTAGTCGCTAAAATATACAGAGAAATAATCTGTCCGGTGCCCGTGTTAACAGACCAGAGCAGCCACACAGCGCACTTTGCCAGTGCAACTAATCATCTCACCAGTCTCTACCCTTTTTTTCACCAGACGTGTCTATGTTAAAATAGATAGAGAAATAATATGTTGATTCTTATTCACTGATTCTGTAGAAACTCAACATTTATCAAATGTAGCCTGCCTAACCTCCCCGGGACTTCAGACCCCGGTGGAAACACACACAGCCACGCGGCCCAGGAACTAAAGGTTTGTGGTCGAGGAGTTTCTGGCACTCAAAGTTCCTGCTGGTAGAAACTCGGCTTATGTCTAACTGGAAAGTGGTGTCCTCTCTCCCTCCTCTGAGTGTCGGTCCCATGCCCACCCCCTTGCGGCTATCCCATCAATGCGACTGGGTGGGCCCTGTGAGGGGGGCAGACACCTCTGACACTCAAAGTATCTTTCTGCTGCTTGCGCCATGGCAGCGACCTGAGCGCTCTCACAATGTTATTGGTTGAAGGTTCAACACCCTCCAGGGGCACTGCTCAATTGATTGAAGCCTAGAAACGTCCCAACATAACAAAAGAAACCAAAACAGAAACATTACAACCAGTGGGGGGGACTGTGCAGGTATACAAACTACCACACATTCTAGTGAGGCATTAGTGATAATTGAGTCAGGTTACTGTGTGACTCTATAATTTTATTTTTATTGAACATGTTGCATATTCAACCTTTAGAAGTTTGTCAACATCTTTCCAACTTTACCGCAGCCATCAGGTGACATTGATGTAAAACCTACTGCAGGAGACAAGAATAATCAATCATTCTTAACTCAGTAGGCGTGTTTACAGTTAAGAGCACAGTATTTCTTCCAAAGCATTCATTTAGCCTCAGTAACAATAGATACAATGTTTCTTTACCTGCGGCTGTTTTCAAAGCAGAAGCCTGCAGTCCCCAGCTCACAGTGCTTTAGAGTGTGGAGCATCTTCACTGTCAGGATAGAAAAGGTGAAGATGAAGTGAATAGCAAGGTAAAGATGAAGTGAAAATCTTCTACTAAAGCGTGTGTT
The DNA here is from genome assembly GCA_026122265.1 of Ammodytes dubius. Lineage (NCBI taxonomy): Eukaryota > Metazoa > Chordata > Actinopteri > Uranoscopiformes > Ammodytidae > Ammodytes > Ammodytes dubius. The sequence goes on from CM047524.1 coordinate 3,503,445, forward strand.
TCAGTAGGGCTGTATGCGCATTTTCAGGGTTTTTAGTTTTACTTTCATTTCAGCACAAGCCAAGCCTTCCAACTCTCCACTGTAAAAAAAAAAGAAAAAAAAGAAAGACAAGTCATTTTATTTTATTTATCTAGCATAGGTCACAATTTTGATCAGTGGGCTAAAAAATCTGCACAGCATACTAGACCCTCTCTCCTAGTCAGTTGATTTAAAGTTGTTCTCTTTAGTTCCTTCTGATTCTTTTATTTCCAAAACAAGACTCAGATTTGGAATGAACAAGGTATCTGGTGTTGGAAAGACACCCCGAATGTGGCATCATTTATTAACTGAGATCATTTGTATGAGCAAAACAGATATCTCATTCTGCACTATTATGTCACTCACTTTGAGGAAAATAAAGCAATTCAAATTAACTGCTGACATTTCTTGCAGTGTACTAGAAACTGACAAGTGTCAAGATGGAAGCTATAGTGCCTTGAGGCTTAAAATGTCCGCTCAGGTTACACATGTCGAAATAAACTGTTTTATATTACCACGTTTTTCTCCTTGCTTTGAAAGGGACTGAGGAGGACTAAGGGCTTTACCCTTTTACATTATTAACGCAACTGAAGACTAAGACTACGCTGATTATAAATACATCTGTCAGAGATGCTTAAAAATGAGCACAACTAATACTATTAACATTTATAAGCACTTAAAACAATAACTAAGCTTTTTTGATTTATTAAGCTAAAAACAACTTTATAATTAATTTATTAGCAGTTTACTACGAACTTATTAAACAGATGATTAGGTTTTTTTGCTACCAGATCTAAAGTGAGAACAGGCCTTATTAAGGATAATAAAAACCTTTTATCAGTTTATCTCCCTCTCATTATTCTCAAGTTTTATGCTGTATACTATTAATGCTATGATTATTATTTTTACTAAATCTCTTAGAAATAGATTCTATGAACTGAACCGGCAAAATGTTTGCAGATCAAGTAATAAAAAATCAATTTTGTTGAGAAGTGATATTTCTTTGTTAATACAGTATGCGTTAAATCACTGTATATTCAGACAGCTATCACTTAAACAGTATGCATGGTTCATAACAGAGGTCCCCCAGTCATTCAGCTTTGCAGTAATTGCCAGATAAAATGTTGAGTATCTCGCTCGTTTTTTTATCATGAGACAGAGCACTATAAAGAGGCGGGTCTCTGTCCCTGTTAACGCACATACTGAATCGGCTACAGTGGAGCATCTGAAGTTGCTCATTCCTCGTCATAGGGAAGATGGAGGGGACTGCTAACTGCAGTCACTGACAGGAAGTTAGCTAAAAGGACCATATTGCTTACTTCTCCTTTAATGATAGCCGGGCTGTGCCTGTTAGTAGAGAGACCAGGTCCACAAAAATGAGCAAATTACTTTTCAGTGTGTACCAGGCAACATAAAAGTTATTCAAATGATGAACACATGATCCAGCTATAAAAAATCAACATTCTTAGACTCAGTGTGATGTAGGCTATATGTTGCAGAAGTTTGAAAAAAAAAAATAATAATAATTATAGATAGGATTTATATAGGGCGTTTTTGGAGGTCACTCAAGGACGCTTTACATAACAGAATATACAGTACACAAAGAAAAGAAAAGCAGGAAAACAAGATTTTGAATAGAGTCAGGTGTGGTATGGGTGGGGTTAGGGGTCATATGCTTTCTTCAAGAGGTGAGTTTTGAGTTGGCTTTTGAATGAGTTTATTGAGTCTGAGTTTCGGATGTTTGGGGGGAGGGAGTTCCAGAGGGTTGGGGCAGCAATGGCAAGGGGAGGGGCTGACTGTGACTTGGTTGCAGCTAATTCCACCAGATGCATGTTGGGTCAGAACACACATACTTGTTGTTCCTCATACATTTGACTTAAAAGGACCTTCTGCATCCCCAACCCTGTACATGAATGTCCCAAATGCAAGAAACAGCAGCGCGTGTGGTGTGTGTAATCTTAGCATCTTTATCAATAGAGCCCTTGACTAATGGACATCCATAGTTGTTAGTATCTGGTCTTTAGCTGTACTGCTTATATAGTTTGTAACTCAATAAGCAAATATAATTGATTCAAGTGTGAAATGACAAGTCTTTTTGGACAGTGTTTCCAACCCTTGGACATGTTTTGATACACTGCTAAATCAAGCCTGATAGGACCAGGCTAGTTCATGGATATAAGTTAACATGGTTACTTAAACGGGGATCCCATAAGTCACAGTTATGGAAAGGAACCTTCACTTAAATTAGTGAGACTTATCAAAATAAGCCAGAATATAGGGGCGCTTGTGGGGAAGAGGTTAGTGTGGTCGCTTCTCTGCATGTCTTCCCCTTTGCCCCATTTCAACTCTGTCTATTGAAGTAAAAAAACAAAAACAAAAAACACACAAACAAAAAAACTTTACCTGCCATGATGGATTTGGCTCTGGTTATATCCTATACTATAACCTTTTCTGGACTAATATTTTTACTGAATGTCAACGGCCTTTCATAGGACCATAAAACCTGATCCATTTCTTCCTCTGTTTGTGTCCCTAGACCAGGGGTGCCCACACGTTTTCAGCTTGTGAGCTACTTTTATAACGACCAAGTCAAGAAGATCTACCTACTATAAAAATGCAAAACATATTATCCCTTATTAATAGCCAATTGAAAACATTTCTCTCAAGTCACACTATTTTATCTGTTCACCAATCTGGTTTTAGAACTAACCATAGCACTATCTCTGCCATCACTCTGGTTACTAACAATATTGTCTCTGCCTTAGATAATTGTAAACACTGTGCTGCCCTCTTTATTGATCTCAGTAAAGCCTTTGATACAGTAGACCATTCTTTACTATTAGATAAATTGGCTAACATTAGTCTTAGTGAAAATGCTTGTAGCTGGTTCAGTAATTACCTTTCTGACCGATCTCAATGTGTGAAGCTAGGTAATATCCAATCTGGTTTCTTACCCATAACCAAAGGTGTTCCACAAGGTTCAATTTTAGGTCCGGTGCTATTCACCATCTACATCAATGATATTGTGTCTCTTGTCAGTGGTTGTCAAACCCATTTATATGCTGATGACACCATTTTGTACTGTGTTGCTGACTCTGCAAAGTCAGCTATTGAGAATCTGCAACTGTCCTTTAGTGCTCTTCAGAATGCTCTTATTTCACTTAAACTTGTCCTTAACCAGACTAAAACTAAATTCATGTTGTTCTCTAGGGCTAGAGAATTGGACAACAGTCCATGCATCTATGCTGTAAACGGTTCTTTGATCGAAAAAGTCTCTGAATATAAGTACCTTGGTATCTGGCTAGATGAGAAGCTCACTTTTAAACCCCATATTGACAAACTTGTCCTCAAATCTCGTCAAAAAATTGTTTTTTTTATATCGGAACAGATCAAGTCTCCCAAAAATTTGTAGGAAAACGGTAATCGAAGCAGTGTTTTTATCAGTGCTGGATTATGGAGATATAGTTTATAGACATGCCTCTGCTACTGCCCTAAAACCCCTTGACTCAGTGTACCATTCAGCCCTTAGATTCATTACAAGTGATTCCTTTAAAACTCATCACTGTTCTCTGTATGAAAAAGTCGACTGGCCATCCCTGTCATTGAGACGTGAGTTACATTGGTTTTTATTTATTTTTAAATCCTTAATTGGTAAACAGCCACCCTATTTATCAGCTATGCTCGACTGGAACTCTCAGTCATATAGTACCCGATCCAGTGAGCTACTGCTCTTAAAGGTTCCTAGAGCTCAATCTAAGCTGGGAACAACTGCCTTTAGCTATAGTGCCCCCACCTCTTGGAATGCCCTTCAGAGCAACTTCAATATGACCATTCTCCCCACTTTTTGTTCTTTTAAATCTATGATTTCTGATTTTCACCATCACCACTGCATTTGTTTTAACTGAATTAATTTTTTAAGCTCTTTTATTGTAATTATTTATTTCTTTTGATCTTTTTTATCTTGCTAGGATTTTGTGTTTCTCTGTTTTATTCCGTCACTCTGTTGTTATTGTTGTTGTTGTGTTTGTTGTGCGCTCGTCGGCGTTGTAAATGAGGGGAACCTCAATGCCTTTCGAGTTTGTATAAATAAAGGTTTTCATTCATTAGGCCCTGGGGCTGAGAGGTTTCGTAGGCCCCCTGAGAGTCCGTCTTACAACACAAAACGTGTAATATTTATTTAGATTAATAAACAAATCATTTTAAGGTAATACTCAGGGCCTTTTAGGGGGGTCCGGGTGCATGCCCCCCCCCCCCCCCCGGAAGAAAAATTTGAAACTTTTAAAGTAAAATGTATCAATCTGGTGAATTTTGAGAAGAATACTAAGGCTAAATCAGCTGCGTCCTATGTGAGCTATTTAGTACTATTTTCTGGAATAATTTGGGGACACAAAATTAACAAAAAGCAGAAATAAAAAATGTACAGGTTTAAAACATCTCTCTGTGAAGTCTTTTTCTTTTTTTTTTAAATACAGTATACCTCAATATAGGCCCCTGCTCTTCGTAGCCACAAACAATGTAATTTAAAAAATATCAAAAATGTACTGGTGCCAGATCTCTGTATGCCCCCCCTACCTACTAAGGTTAGGGGCCTATAATGAGCCAGTCAATTGTTTATTTTTTAAATAAAGTTGTTCGGGGTCTTCAAAGATTAGGAGCCTATATTGAGCCAGTAAAAAAAAAAAAAAATTAAGAATGCCTTCGCGATCTACCCACAATGCCGATCGATGTAATGGGCACCCCTGCCCTAGACCATGGAGTTCCTGTTAATATAAATTAACAATAATTGAAAGCAGAGACAATCCTTACATGTGATCAATGGCCCAATGATCAGGGAAATGTGCTGCACAGGGAGAGGCTTCACTGTTATATTGCTACAGACAGGACATTATGACCATTGTGTGCAGTGGACTCGTATTCCCAGACATTGGGAGCCGTGCAACAATATCAACAGGTTAGATTTTTATGCTCATGCTTTCATGCTTATTTTAAATTTATATAATTGTTGAGTGGTTCTATTTCATCCTTACTGACCGCCAGAGGCGGTGCATTAAAGGCCTATTTCACCGGTGGGATTATGAAGGTGTATTGAAAATTGAAATTGGTTCATCCTAGCCTGAGAAAAGGCAGAAAGAGTGTTTTATGGTCTCACTGTCTAACCCTACATTTCTCTTTCTGTGACATTACAGAAAGAGGAATGTAGGGTTAGACACTGGATTTATCTGTCTCGCGCATGCGCAGTTCGAGTACCTATATCAACAAAGTCACCTGCGACCCTCGTGACACCGGAAGGGCTATATAGCCCGGTGTCTACAGAGGATCTGTTCCTTTCATCTTCTCGCAGAAGATATCGTACCGCGTGCGGATAGTTTTTCGCTTTTTGGAAAGGATCAACGGTGTGCTGCCTCGCGACCAAGGTCGGAGCAAACGGGTGAGCTCGTCCTCCAGGCGCTGTTCAGCCGTACAGCACAAAGTGCTATCGCCGCTACTTTGTTGTTGGTGGGACAGCTTTTTTGGCTTCCCCCCACTATTGTAGCCGCTAACTGTACCTTCCCTTATTGAATATCATTTGATAGAGACAGCTTGGCTGTTCTAGATTGCCATTTTTTGTTTTTGGCTGGTAAACTTTCTTAAAAAAAACAAAACAAGTGTTAGAAACTGCAGCTTCACCTCACCTCCACAAGAGACACCAAGTGGTGATTCTGGATAATTGATTGCTCCTCCCACTATAAATAGAGGCCTAGTGAGGCCTTCTCCCTTTGTTCCCACCACATCCTCACCACAAGTGAGTGTGTGAAGATGTTGCCGTGTGTCTTTTGATTTACCATTCAATGTAAGTTACCGTTTTACTTATTGGATTATTGTTTGTGTGAGAAACAATTGTGATAAGTTGAATGGCTAATTCTCACTCGTTAAGTTATGTTTGAAGTACTGAAATGTTTAAGTATTTCATATGATTTAAACGCATATTTATGTTTGTTACAAAAGATATCATAATCCATCTTTTTGCTCCGTCTAGAACCATGGCAATCATCATGGCAATCACCAACACAAAATAACTTTGCTTGCGAAATAAAGTCAAGTAAAGTAAACCTTGTTTCCTGGTGGTTTGTGGCTCCAGTAGAACTACTCTTCACTACAACAAGGGAAGAGGTTTTTCGTTCATTGTATTCTTGTCAGTTGCTTCCAGTGAAGGCAGTGCTCTCGCGTCCTCTCCGGGAACACTGCTGTGTATCTCTGTTCGGTCACTTACCGGTGAAGGCAGCGCTCTCGTGTCGCTCCGGTAACACTGCTGTGTAATTCTTTTTAGTCACTTACTGTGAAGACTGCGCTCTCGCGTCCTCTCCCGGTAACACTGTTTTGTGTTTTTTGGGTAAGTAGTTTACTGATGAAGGCAGTGTTTTTGCTCCCTCTCCCAGTGTTCTGCTGATGGCTCATGTTTGTGGTGCCTGTGTGGCCCTCCTTGAGCCTGACGATGGCCATAATCGCTGCCCCTCGTGTCTCGGCATTTGCGGGAGGGCCTTACTGAGAGGGCCTGCATGAACTGCGGCTCCATGCCCTTGGCACTCAGGGTGGCTAGACTCGCAGCGGTGGAGCGTCCGACAGCCGTCGACCTTCCCTCAATGGCACCACTTCCTTCGGCTCAGCCCAGCCGTTCTTGGCGTCGGGGTAGAGCAGTGCCCCCCCCCCCCCCAAAGAAAAGGGCTAAGGACGAATTAGCATCCAAGGTGGATCGCTTGTCGTCCGACATGGTGAGAATACAGGAGCTCCTCCTGACCCTGCAACCAGGGGCGGGTGGGGCAGTGGCTGACGACCAGCCTGTCCCTTCCGTGGGGGATGTGCCTTTGTATGGATGATGTCCTGTCGCTGGCGGCTTCGGCAAACTTCTTTAGTGAGGAGGGAGCCTTGGACACTTTTGGGGAGGTCTCCCGCTCCTCTGCTCAGAGCTCTGAGCACAGTACAGAGGGTAACACTATGGGGGCCGTCATCTGTGCAGCCCTGGCTCGCCTGGGGCTCGATGCTCCTCAGGCGGACGTGACTCAGCCTAGCGCCTTTTTCAGGGGCAGCCCTGCCACAGCCTCTTTCTCTGTCCCGCCTTCGGAGGAGTACTTAAAGGAGCTATACGTTTGCTGGAAGAATGACAAGACTTTCTCCCGTCCTACTTCCAATGCTCGCGCCTTGGCTGCCATGAAGGATCCGGCGCAATATGGGCTGGGTCGCATGCCACCCATTGAGCCCGCCATTGCCAAGCTAGACAAACCAACATGCAGCTGTCGGGTCTTCGCAGGAGTGTGCCCGCCCCTGGCAGGCCTAGAGCCCCCCCGGCTGCCCCCCTGGGCCGTTCCCAGCCTTATCCAGCAAGAGGCGAAGGCGTACGTAGGTGTGGCCGGCCCGCCCAGCAGCCCGCTGATAACTTTTGCGCCCCCGTCGGGCTTTTCCTCTCCCCGAGGGTTTTCACCAGAGTTGTGGCGGCAGCCCTCGCACCCCTGCAGGCGCAGGGCATGAAGGTCCTGCCATATCTGGATGACTGGTTGGTCTGTGCGCTGTCCAGGTCCCAGGTGGCCCAGGATACGGCCCGCCTGCTGGCGCACGCCGCCCGGCTGGGCTTGACGGTGAACCGATTGAAGAGTTGCCTGGACCCTTCCCAGCGGGTTACCAATCTGGGGTTGGTCCTAGACTCAGTCGCCATGAAGGCCTACCTGTCACCTCGGCGCGTGAGCGACATCCTCCGCCTCCTTCCCCTCTCCACGGCCGGCAGGAGGCTGCTTTTTATTCAATTCCTTCAGCTTTTGGGCAAACTGGCAGCTGCCTCAGCTGTGGTGCCTCTGGGCTTACTGTGCCTGCACCCACTCCAAATGTGGCTGTACAGCCTGCACCTAGATGCCAGGTGGCACAGGCAAAGGAGGGTCAAGGTGACCCTGCAGTGTTTCGTCTCTCTGGCTCCATGGAGAGAGAGAGCATATCTGACGGCAGGCGTGCCCATGGGTGCAATTCCGGCACGCCGGGAGATGGTAACGACGGACGCCTGCCTCTCAGGGTGGGGCACAGTGTGGCGGGGCAGGACTGTGCAGGGACGATGGTCTGCCCAAGACATTACACAACACATCAATGTGCTAGAGCTCCTGGCCAGCTTTCTGCCCCATTTGGCAGGCCGGCACGTCCTAGTCCGGTCGGACAACATGGCCACCCAGGTGAACCACCAGGTTTGCTGGGGGACAAGAATCGGGCTGCAGACTTCCTCTCCCGACAGAAGGCTCCACCAGGGGAATGGCGGCTGCACCCCGAGGTGGTGGATTCAATGTGGGGCCTCTTCGGCCCTCTTTGCCTCGGAGGAGTCAGCGCATTGCCCCCTCTGGTTCTCCTTGGCAGAAGCGTCCAGCCCTTTAGGTGCACGATTGGCCGTACAGGCCGCTGTATGCGTATCCACCATTGCCTCTGGTTCTACCGACACTCCAAAGGGTCCTTTTGGCTTCTTCTGGTGGCCCCCTTTTGGCCCGGGGAGGCCCTGGTATCCACTGCTGCTCAGGCTCCACTGAGCTGCTCAGGGGCACTGTCCTGAGTGCCAGGCACCATCGACCAGGTTGCAGTACGAGAACAGATGGAAGCTGTTTTCCAACTGTGACCACCGTTCTGGAATTTCTGCAGTCCCTCCTGGATAGTGGCCGATCTCACTCTACCTTAAGCTGCTATTTCCTCCCTACACGATAGGGTTGACAGGGCCACGGTAGGATGCCAAAGGTTAGTGTCCCTGTTCCTTAGAGGGGCTTTGAGGCTGCGTCCCCCGACAGCCATGAGGGCTCCGACATGGGACTTGCCACTGGTGCTGGAGGCTTTGTCGTCGCCTCCCTTCGAGCCTTTGGGTCAAGGGGGGTTGAAGTGGCTGTCCATGAAGGCTGCCTTTTTACTCGCCATAACCTCTGCGAAGCGGGTCGGGGAGTTGCATGCCCTATCGGTGAGTGAAACATGCCTGAGGTGGAACTCTGATGGCTCGGGGGTCACTCTATGGCCAAACATTGCATTCTTACCAAAGGTGCTTCCATGTAATCACCTGAACCAACCCATCCAGTTGGCGCGCTTCGATCCCCCAGCTGTGGGTCTGAGCTGCTGTGCCCAGTGCGGGCTCTTAGGGCTTATATTTCTGCTACTGCCAGTATTCGTCAGTCAGAGCAGCTGTTTGTTTGCCATGGTGGCCATAACAGGGGTCGTGCTTTGACAAAGCAGAGGCTGTCCCACTGGATTGTGGATACCATAGCACATGCCTACGGGACCAGTGGGCGTCCCCCGCCATCCAGGGTGAGGTGTCACTCAATGAGGAGCGTCTCCAGTACTCGAGTTGAGGGGGGATGGCATCCCCCTTGGAAATAAAGATTGCAAAATCATCCCCCTTCTAAATCGGCCATCCCCCCCTTCCCATCCCCTGTTATTTTATCAATGAATGGAGAATTATTACCACTATTTCAACAATTAGTAACACCGGCGCATACGCTGCCGGTAGCCTACTCCACTCTGCACTCGATTCCGGCGCTTGCCAGGGCTGGGGAAATGTATTTTAATTTTTTCAGCCAATTACAAAATGTGTATATAATATACCATTACCATTCGTAGCTTCTGATTGGATGGGCACGGCAAAACCCCGCCTCCAAAATCACCCACGCATCACCACCTGCTTTCCTGTGGTCAACCGTCAATCACGTCCACAGAGCGCAGTCTCTCCTTTGCAAAAGCAGTTAGTAGGCTACTCGGCGACTTTTCTCACACGTTAACTTGTTCTTTCGGATAGTAAATGCTGTGCGCAATAGCTTATTCACTTCCTACTTTATCCAAACCGACTTACACAACTTTTTGTGTAGCGTATCGCTTATTTAAGCCTGTAAACAAGCCTAGTGCTGCTTCCGCCTCCAACGATGCTGCTGTTGCAACATCGGGGTCACTAGCCTCGTTCAAGTTGGAGCCGTCTTGCTAAGACCTGCGCAATTATGACGCTCGTCTTGCTGAGCGCACAGCATTCTGGTTAGACTTTTTGTCCGACTTGCACCTGCGACTGGCTGCGGCTCGGCTGTATGATACTTTGAAGTCCCGCGGGATCAAGACGGACACAGACACTGGAGCAAGACGCTGCGGGAGCGAAATGTTTGACGGGAAACGTCTTGCTGACAGGCGGAGCTGAGCGCTAATTGGGAGTTTAAACCCTGTGCCTTTGATGCGTTTCCCCAATTGGTTACGCAAAAGTCTGACATCACCGCTCAAAATTAAATTACGATCCATTCTTTTTTATTTTAATTTATGTTTAATCATTAGGCCTACTCCGCAGTGTATGCATTTGCAGAAATATATTTAATCAGAGTTAAACCTCCACTGATCTGAACCCTTGACAGAGAAATCATTTGGAAAGCAATAATTAGCATGCAGGGTTAACTCTCCTGTAGCCTATAGATTTATTAAGTGAACACACACTTGAGTCACATTAATTTGTGGTGAAGTGATATCTTTATACCATTAACCCTTGTGTGGTGTTCGGGTCTGTGGGACCCATTAAAATTTTTATCAAAAGAAAAACTATACTATAAATTATAATTTCAAACAGATTAATTGGCCTTGGCTCATTTACTGTGAAGAACATATATCAGAAAAAAGAAATTGGTCAACACACACTGTACACCCCCCCTACACATTTATATTACATTCAGGATGTTCGGGTGTACTGGACCCAGGGCTAATAAAAGTGTGGAAATTGTAGGTTTTGGAAGTGAGATAAGCTTTTGAAGATGATGTAGAGTTAGAGGTTTCAGAATGTGAGGATCACTCACTCTCTCATGATCATTACTCATTATAAACTGCTTATTAGGGGTCGGGTCTCGGGGCCAGCAGCTCGAGCAGGGGACCCCAAACTTCTCCTTCCCGGGCCACAGTAACCAGCTCTGACTGGGGGATTTTGAGGTGTTCCCAGATCAGGGTGGAGATATAATCTCTCCACCTAGTCCTGGGTCTTACCTGAGGCCTCCTTCCAGCTGGACGTGACGGGAACACCTCCCTAGGGAAGCTCCCAGGGGGCATTTTTACCAGATGCCCCAACCACCTCAACTGGCTCCTTTCTACACATAGGAGTCTACTCCAAATCTCTCAGGATGACTGAGCTTCTCAGTCGTCCAGGATTCATAAAACCGGAGTTACATACGTAACTCTACGATTTGTTGTCTAATCAGTGATTCTCAACAACTTGTCTGTGCAGTGTTGTCTATTGGAGTGGCTTCTCTTATCATTGATGCTGCACTTTACCATACTTTACAATATCACAGCTTTCTGAATCAAATCTTTGTCAGTCAAAGCCACATTTCAGAACAGAGTTGATACTCCCACCAACAGCTATTTTAGTCCTCATTGAAAAATGTGTCAAATGGATCGAACCCAAAACACTGCCAAACTTACCTTTGAACTTTAAAATGCCTTTTGCTATGTGGGTTATGCTTTGACTTTTCAGTTTTGTTCTTCTGTTCTCTTTTGGTTGAGTCTTGTTAAATGGTGTGGTTTGTGGTTTTGTTGTCTCGCTGTGTTATGAACATCAGGGTCACTGTAGAGGTTCAGACGCAGATCCTTTCCAGAGAATAAGCTATGTGCCTGTTGAATGAAGCCTGGTTGGACTGCATTTGCAGGATACTTGCAGATTATATATTCACCGCGCTCTGAAAGCGCTGGCCTTACCATGTGTTAGTAACAACCTCATGATTATACAATGTGTGTTTGTATTTCTAACAACTGTGCATTTATATCCACACCCCTGGCGCCTAGTTGTGATTTTGTTTAATCAGTCCCTGCTTCGATGAACACATAACCTTAATATCGTGTTAAAACATTAAACAGTTTAATGGGGTTTTTATATGGTTTCTGTTCGAATCGCTCACGGCTGACGCAAAAAATAGAGCAGACACCGAAACGATCAGTGCTGAGCGGTGCAGCTCGTCTGGTGTGCCCGGACAGATCTGTCAAGAGGGGCGCTGAGGTGAAACTGCCCCAGCTTCCAGGTGCTCCGTGTCCAGTGTGTTTGAGGTTGAAGTGACACTTAACATATATAAACATATTTTTTTTAAAAAGAGCAAAAATAAATTACAAAATCATTGCTTGGTATCTGTTAACTGAGTAACATTTATTATATGGCATAACATTAAAAAACAGCAGCTTGAATTTGTATTTTGTTTTATAGAGTCATACTGTATTCTAAAGCATTTCTCTAATGCCAGCATTGTCTCGCACCATGCTGCTGTGGACTGATCTGTAGACCTTCAACACATCCAGAGCTGAAGGCCGTAGTTTGGGCTCTCTGTTCTTACACTCCTCATGGATCTGAAAGAGGTGGAAGTGGACTAGATCCCCTCCAGGAACCCTCCCCATCAGGAACCATGTTACATCTGGGATCTTCCAGATGTCAGTCCTTTCATCATACTTAGGCATTAAATGGTCCTCATATGGCTCCCCTTGATTTGTGAATGGCCACAGCTGCTCTGGGGCTACAAAGTCCCCAGTGAGCTCCTTGTGGCCACACTTCACCAACAAGCCTCTGGATTGGTCCACCTCAGGCAGGGCATCCAGATCATTGACCAGCAGGTGAAGGTCAGTCCTAAGTAAGAACTGGGATAGGGTTTTCTCCAGGCTGTTGGAGTCACACATCACCCTGCGCCCAGCGGGGCTGTTATGGAGGTAGTGGAGGATGGAAACATAATCCATAGCTAAACTCAGGCGGACCTGCCACATGTTGTGTTGCTGGTGCAGCTCTTGTTCAAAAACTTCTTCTAAGTTAAGCAGTGAGCCAACTGGGTGGTGCTCCGTGACCAGGGTGTGCTCTTCACTGCAGAACCCCACTAACTGCACCACGTGTGGGCCCTGCAGAGCCTGGAGCATAGATAATCCATGAAGGAAATCCTCCCGGTAATCCAAAGAGGAGAGTTTGGACAGAGCCACTTTCTGACCCTTCCACTCAGCTAGATAGACCTGAGGGAATAAAAAGTAGAGGCTGAGGTAAGTAAATCTAAAATTAAAGCTACATCACACTACAATACCACTTGTTATGCCTAGTTAAAACCGAGTGGAGCGGCTCAGTTCCAGCCAGGGAAAATGCCGGCCTTTCCGCCCTTCGCCCTGCTGTATAAATGGTACCATTGCGGAACGGGGGCCGAGAGGCGCAGCAGATTGTTCCGGGAATTTTACTACCTCAGAGGTAGTAAAATTTGTAGAGGATATAGATACAGATAGATATAGATATATATATATATTTATACAGAATAAATAAAATCTTTTATATAGATCTGTATAAATGAGTCTGCTTGCGAGTGTGACGTTCCATAGCCTACGTTCTAAACTCGGACCATGATAGCAGTTGAAGGACGATGGATAGTAAAGCCTATATCCCATGAGAGGGATTAATGTAAATGTGTTTAACATTAACCACAGCAGGCTGATGTCCCGTAAATATCACCAAAGAGAAGGACTGGTGTATAATCTAGCTGGTTATAAAGTCGGCTGCCCAATCCAAACCCCCACGCTTCATTTTCCAGAGTTTATGAGTATTTCTACACAGGGGAAATTATTTAATGAATTGGAAAAGCTATAGGCTAAACTAAGCTAGGCTTTGACCGGATCGCCGCCGCTATTATCATCCTGAAGTCTGAGCGTATATTCACACTTTATTTCTGTCCACAGTAACGTGACCACACACACACACACACACACACACACACACACACACACACACGCACGCACGCACGCACGCACGGCTGGGCCCCTGAAAACCTCCAGTCAATGGGCCCCCCTTACCCATTACTCCTATCAACAATGAGTGTGAGTGCGCTCATCCCTCAATAAACACACACATGTATTTGTAGAGAGACTAACTATCTTATCAACCAGGGACTTGCAGGGACAGTTGGGGGAGCAAGGGCTCATTATTATTTTAAAATAGTAGCACATTTCTGACTTAGCCCAGCAGACCAATTTATTTTGATTCTCTTACACTCACACAATTGTTTAACAGATCAACAGATCTCTACAAAATAATCAGTTCACACAGCGACATTGTTCTTCTTTAGGATTCACTAAAGCAAACAGTTTTTTCAAAATTTGCACGTTTTCTATGCTACTAGTTTCTGGTAAGATACATTTACACAAATTGACTGCACCAAATATTGCACTTTTTTGTATTCCTGCACATGACATTAAATCATTTGAAATCTTTTGGTGGTATTGTTGAAATAAATAACACTTAAAAAAACACATCAACAACACATTCTTCACACACAAATGAAAAAAGGCGGTTCTCTACATGAATAACCAAACCAACCTACCCTCAAAACTATAAAGTTGGCCTATGTTTGGTTGCAACATTTAGGCTTAGTTCATTCTGCTCTCATCACTGCAAAAGCGCTGATATCATTACAAAAAAAGTTCTTAAAGGCCTACTTCACCGGTTTGAATGTGAAGGTGAATTGAATTCTGAGATCCTATGTAGTATAAATATGCAAAAAAAAATTAAATCGGTTCATCCTAGCCTGAAAAAGGCAGAAAGAATGTTTTTTTTAACCCTATATTTCTCCTTCTCGTGATATCACAGAAAGAGAAATATAGGGTTAAAAAAAAAAGAACTTGTAAATATTACTGTGATGTCACAGTAAAAGACATCACAGTAATATTTACAAAGTAAGTTTTTTTTTAAACCCTATATTTCTCTTTCTGTGATGTCACTAGAAGGCCTTCTCGTGACATCACAGATGTCACGAGAAGGCCTTTTCTCAGGCTAGGATGAACCGATTTCAATTTTTTTCGCACATTTATACTACATAGGATCTCAGAATTCAATACACCTTCATATTCAAACCGGTGAAGTAGGCCTTTAATCTTTGAACTCAAATCTGTTCCTTCAATTATTTCCAACTTCTTTGTGCCTTGTGTCTTTCTTTGCATTAAGAACTTTTTAGGTCTATTTTAATTTTTAATTTTTAGAAACAATACAGAAAGCAGGATCTTGGTGGTTATAATAATTAAAACAGGATGATGCTGCTCGTCAGCTTCATTGTGGTAGGACCCGGCTGGTTGGTCAATTGGCCAGGTTTGTGAAAAACTGGTCAGACCTGGCTGGCTGGGTCATCCTGAAGATTTATGTCAAAGCCTTTAGAAGTTATTGTCCCCAAAGGGAAATTCTTTTTCACAAAAATGTACGTTATGGGGAGAGAGAATTTAAACCTGTTTGTAGACCCAGGAAAATTACAGAGTAACTAGCCTTTCCTCTTTATAAGAATGTGGAAGAACTACAAAAGGTACCCAACCTGTTTTTTCATGGGGTCCAAATACTTTTCACAACCACAACCACACCCAGACACAAGTAGCAGGTACATATGTTTTCCGTGAGCAGGAACGACTCAGGAAATATAATCCAGCCAAAACTGTTTAATATCAAAACCCAATCTTGTCACCATTTGGCACACAAAGGGTTTATAGGATGGATTATGTTTGAAACAGTTACACTCCGCTATGCTCAATCTGAAACATTTTGAACATTTCTGCTTTTCTACTGCTTTTTAAATGGCCGTAAGCGGAGCCGCGGCTCTGTGTAAACACCCAACTCTGAATAGATATTGACATAAATATCTAAAAATCTAAAAACAAAGTTTAGCTTAGTTAGGTTCTTGGCTTCCAAAGACCATGGGCCCCCCAAGTGGCTGGGCCCTAGAAAGCCTTCCCACTTTCTACCCCTAAGCACGTAAGTGAGCGGAGTGATTTTGTCAGTTTGGTTAACAGTCCCAGTGAAGTTGGACTCAGGGCGAGATCAACCAGCACATCACGGGGACAGTAACAGACGGCCCTCTAACTGCAAGCCCCAGCACTTCACCGGCCAGTGTTGTTTTAAAGCAGCTGACCGGCGCGGCGCTAAATGTATACGTCACACCTGACGCTGCTTACAGGCACCCCTCTTTCATTCAGGAATGTGGAACGCTGTGTAAATTGGCACACTGATGCGCTGCTAAATAACACAGAACCAAGCAAAGCCGGCTTATTGCCTTAACATCGTTCTGTCAATATGCCGCAATCTCTGTGTAAAAGGGGATATAGGGTCATAAACCCCGCCTACCTAAAGGATAGGGTCATAAACCCCGCCTACCTAAAGGATAGGGTCATAAACCTTGGTGGAGACGCTCGCCAGATCTAGCTTAAGCGAACTGTCCTTATCTGAGCCGCACTGACTCCGTTCGGTGGAATCGAGGCGTTAGAGTCAAATGCTCA
>CM047524.1:3524725-3549348 GCA_026122265.1 Ammodytes dubius
TCTCTGCATGTCACTCCCCTCTCTGCCCCATTTCAACTCTATCTCTACACTATCAATAAAGCATAAAAATGCCAAAAAAATATCTTAAAAAAAAAAAGATATTGACATTTAACAACAGGGTACCTCCAGAGAAGTTGTTAGGCATGGTGGCGATAGTGCTGCACCATTTGGTTAACCTGAGATTGTGATTTAGTGGGTAATATTGCCATTTGTGATTAAAAAAAATAAATAATAATAGTAGATCTGGTTTTCAAAGAAAAAACAGAGAAGATTGTTCCTTTTGAGATATGGACTGTATTTCTCAATTTAAAGCATAAAAATATGAAGTAACTTTAGGAATATGAAAAAATAAAGCTAACATGTTTTCAAATGAACTTAAAGGTGAAGTAAGCGGTTTATTTATGTTAATATAAGTGTTAAATCACTCTTTATTCATACAGTGATCATTTACATAATGTGCGCGTTTCATAAAGCCGATCTCTCAGTCAGCTGCTTTGCATGTAATCGGCAAATAAGCTTATCGTAGTATCCCAAAATTTTTATCCAATCAGAAGAGAGAACGCTACAAACCGACACCCGTCTCACTCATACATACTATATACACTCCATGGTCTCACTGCCGGTGCACGCCAGAGCAACAGATGGGTGAATGTGTATGCGCCTACAATGGCGGAGAAGGTAAAAATCTTTCACAATGTCTGTTTTGATGTTTTTTTATCACGTTTTATCACACTTATGGATCTGAGATGATGCTAGATAACTCGCTGCTTGAAGACCGCAATGCATTAATGTGGTGACGTAGGGACTAGCGAGGGGACTGCTAACTGCAGTAACTGACAGGAAATTAGCTAAAAGAACCATTCCGCTTACAGCACCTTTAACAGTATAAAAAATGTAATTAAATAAATGTTTTTCCTCCTTGCTTCCAGCATTCACACTAATTAGGCCCAGGTCATACAAATTCACTCAAATCATACACAATGATAAATACAAGCAACAGAATGATTGAAATAATATCAGTAATATCATTTGTAATAGAAGTTGAAAATAATTTGTATTTCATACTGAGCCAACTTGATTTGCAGTTTTTATATCATGAGTATCTAATTACCCAACATCTTTTATAATTCTCCTAAATTGTCCTTTTTATGAGTCAACACAATGTGTTAGATCAACACATTTATTTGAGTGTAGTAGACGTGACACTTCATGTTGACTAACATGACTCAGTCTAAGCAACAAGAAGACAAGACTGAGTCAAGTTGAGTCAACACATCCTTGTTTACAGTATGGTAACATTCTGAAGGACACATGTCTGGTTTGTATCCCCATTATACTGCACAGAAAGACATGTAGTTTTATTTGAGGTTTAGTTCATCTTGTTATGTCCCTGTGTTGTTTTGTTCTATCCTTTTGCTTTTTGGAGTCTCTGGGCTTTACAGTTAATGATTTTGACTTGGGCTGCAATGGTCTAATATTACCAGAGATATTACAGTAAGGGCACTCACTCTCACACATGTATTTTTCCGGTGTTTGCCCCTGACAGACTTTAGAGCCATCTACCTACTGGAAGGTACCAAGCTTGGATTACAATCTGCCATGCTAGAGCAGTAAAGTCCAACAGGACTACCCATATTCCTACTCTTCATCCAAGCTTAACAAGGTAGACAGGGGTGATGGCTTCCTTTAATAAGACATGAACAATCATTTGTGAAACATCTATGTCTAAAATATTGACAATTTGCTATTTTTGCCATGCATTTTTATTTTTCACTACCATGATTAATGCATACGATCAGGCTATTATTGATACATGCATACGGGTTATTCATCACTATTTCACTAGCATGCATGTGACAGTCAGCCATTGACACTAACGGTTGCCCGCTTGCCCGGGGCAAGTGAAAATAATGTTCAGGCAAGTTGAGATTGCCTTTTGGTTGCCCGGACGGGCAAGTGGATATTAGAGGGGTTGTCAGTAGTCTAGGCTATTTATTCATGTGTTTTAGAGTCCGCAAAACAATTTTTTTCCCGATAACCCACACAAAATAGATATATTGGCTATATTTGCAATTGAGAAGCTGCGCGCGGCAGCGTCACGCTCGCTCTCTCTCACACACACACACACAAAAGCCTGTGTGCGCGCAGTTTCGCTGTCTACGTTCAGAAAACCGGCTCTATTAAGGCCAGGACACACCAGTCCGACTACCCGAAAATGGTGACTGCCGATTCAGGGAGCTCCAGTCTTCCCGTCGCGGCCGAAAAAGTGCAAAGAACACACCAAACCGACTGTTGCCTTTCCGTACGCTCTGCGCTTGCGCGGGACGTAATGGCTCCATAACAGCAGGCGGTGCTAATCTGTATTGTGGCCCGAAAAAATACGGAAGCCGGAAATGATGGGACGGCTCTCTAGACCATAAACATAGATAGAAATACGTATTTATATTTATGGACCATAAAGAGCACCATTTTTAGCAGAGAGTGTCGAGCATGGTGTCGAGCAGTCAACAAGGGTTGAAGCATGTGAGTACTCGCTGAACGAAACAAACAAACATATTAAAACGATGGCTAACTGTTGTTAGCTGTTTGTGCTACCCGCCTCACTTCCGGGCTTCACTGATTCGCTAGCCCTCCACAAATCAAATTGCTCAAACTGAAAGACTGTCCGTCGGGCTCAAAAGAAGCCCGACGACATCAACGTCGACCGATTTCACGGCACACACCAAACAGATTCGTGTCTCCGTCTCTCCGAGCCCTCCCGACTCTACGACGGCGATTAAGCCCCTATCTCACTGGGCTGCGACTGTTTGCGACAAGTTGGAGACTTCATTCGCAAACGAGTCTCTAAACTGTCTCCAAACGTTCGCGGAGGTCTCAATTTCCTCGCATGAGTCGCAGAGCCGCGCAGTCCTGTCGCATGAATTTTGAACATGTTCAAAAAAAGTGTGCGACAAATCTGTCTCAAAACAGTCTCAGAGTGGTCGCAGGTGTCTCCAACGCGTCGCAAACTCTTCTCAATTTAGTTTCCGCGAGTCAGAAAGTGCGAGCAATGTGAGACAACTTTGCGAGGGGTTGGCGACTTATGAAACTAAATTGCGACTGATTTGAGACAAAAATGAGACGGTCGTGCGACGCTCGCGAGACATAAATGCGACCTCCTGGCAAGTGTTGGGCAGGACATTCGCAAACGTGTCGTGAGGAACCAACTCAGTGAGACTGCAAGTGAAAATTGTCGCTAATTTGCATATTTGGTCGCAATTTTGTGTCTCCAACTTATCGCACACTGTCGCAGCCCAGTGAGATAGGGGCTTTATCGGGCCGGTGTGTCCTGGCCTTTAGGCTATACGGACCTGGTTCCGCTATATTCAAAACACAGAAATCAATAGGCCTAACGTTTGAGCTTATCGATACCGCTATGGAGTCCAGTAGGTCACATGATGTCATTAAATATCGAGTAGAGTCGGGTCATCTTCAACTAAAGTGTTGTACCTTCGACTGTGTTGAAGAAACTCCTTCAACCCGCTTCAACTCCGTCTCCCAAAAAAAAAAAAAAAAAAAAAAAAAAAACCCTGTCCGCTAAGCTGCTGCCGCTGCAGACGGGCTCGGCACCGTCTCTTCATTCATTCAAAGCAGCGGTGATCAACAAACGAGAGACTGTTTAGCAAGTCCCTAAATCCATATTAAAACCTGCAGGATAATAACTAGTTAGATTAAAAAAAAAAATGCAAACGGTTCAAATGTGATGTGTTCTGGTCGGCTCAGTAAAATGATTATTAGGCAATAAAAGCACATCATGATGTGTTCAAATGTAACATCAAGAATTTTTTTTTTTTTTCGCGAGAAGCTTGACTAATACAGTTTGGGTGAAAAACCTGTTTTCCCAGCAATATAAAGTAATTAGTCGGCCTAAATATGGAATTATGACCTGTTTAAAGTCCTATCCTTAGCTCTGCTAAACTTATAAGCAATTAAACTGCAATAATACCAGTTCTCTTTTAAGAAAATAATACAAAGGTATCGATAAAGATTTGGATTGTGGAGTCTTTATAATGGTATCAATATGAAAAGAAATGAATGATCCCCCTCCTTACTTACAGTATAACCGGGCAATAGCTTTAACATGGTGTACTTTAATCATTTTATGGCAGACGATCACTTTTTGGCACAATGTGACCATTTTAAACAAGTAAAATAAGTTACATTTTTCTGAACACATTTGTGTGGAAGCTAACATTCAGCTTGACTCTGAGCTAGACTGAGTTTTCTGAGCTCCCCAAAACCAGGTCAGGTGCCTGGCAAAAAGAGGCCCTTTCACGATGTTGCAGCAGGACCAAGCTCTTGGCTGTATGTGTGATGTCATGATATATAGGCTTATATGAATTGTTGTTGATTGTATGTGGTTAGGATGAGACAAGTAAGCAAAATGCCAAACATGAACTGGTTCCGGCCACATTGTGAATATTTACTGGTTTTCCTCTGATAGTAAACAGAATATATTTGAATTTTAGACCTTGTCGGCCTAAACAAGATATCGTAATACATGTCTCTTTCTCCCTTGACCAAACAATTAATTCAAAATGCAAATGAGTTATAATTTAAATAACCAGTGATTGCAACCGTATACATACGGTTGCAATATATTAGTTGTCCATACTAGTTACTAGTTACTAGTTAGTTATACTGTTATACTAGTTGTCCATCTAGTTTTTATTTGTCCAGTGGAGTTTAAGTTACTTTTTAAATTGCCAATAGAATCCAAACAATTACTGTCCCAAACCAAATGTCTGGCCACGCTCAAATGTCTTTCTATAATTTATTTTGCCAGTGTTGTGTGAACTGACACGTTTACATGCATTTTACAATCTAGTGAGTCTTTGAGTTTTCACAGAAGATAGTAGTGCAGAGGTAAGATAGTTAATGGGGAGGAAAAACCAGGGTGTAAAGATGGGTTTTGAGCCTTGATTTAAAGGCAGAAATGGAGGGGGAATCACATTTGTCAGATGGCAGTCACAAGCACGGAGCAACTAGTGCGAAGTACATTTCTGAGAGTTGTGCCTGTGGCATGGCTGTATACGCTGGTCACCAAAAAGAAAATGATTGTCTACAGTAGCTTAGAAGAGACTGATATCTCAATTCCACTTAACGACACCACTGATGGGAGTTCAGATGGCCAGAAAGATGATAATGGTGACTTTGTCATTGTGAGCTTTGCAGGCAAAACCACCTAGATCTGCTAGGCCTTGTTTAAGAAAAATTACCTTCAATCTTTGCAAAATATTTACTTTATTTACTTTAAATAAACCTTAAATAAGTAATTGTCTTATGGATTTGTCTTGCATTACAGTTTATGAGATATCAATTGCACAATTTACCCCATGGTATTCTCTCTTGTGGCACAACTTACACCACACCGGGGGCAAGTCGTGCCACAAGACAACTTTTTTTCCGAAAGCTACATTTCTTAAACAGTTTATTCCAGATCCAAAGTTTTTATTGCCAGGGATGCACACCATCCTGAAATATATGTACATATTTGAGTTGGAGACATAACTGTCAAGGCCTCACTTTAAAATCACTTTGAGTAAAAAGTTACACAACTTAGGCCACTCTCCCCTATCACTGTTTAACTTTTTTTTTTTTTTTTTTTTGGGCAAGTCAACACGACATTCGGGTAAGTTCAACATTACCTGTACTTGACCTATGGGCAAGTGCTTTTGAAACCTTAGTGTCAACCCCTGGACAGTGGGAGTGGCAGTGCAAGAACAAAAACATCACTTACTTAAGCTCAGTAAAATAAATGTGTAGAAATAACTGTGTGTGGTCACTCTCATGCAGTTTACCAAACATGTTATTTTCTTCTAGCATAGTGCTGCTGACAGTGCTTCTGTTTCATATTCACAGCAACAGAACCCCCTGTGATGAGCACAGGCATGATGGGAGTCCCTGTATTCTGTGTGCTGGTGCTAACATACATCTGTCACAGCCACAGCCTGAAGATACACAACCCTCTGAATGTGTTCAAAAGGTAAGCAAAGCTTTAGCTGTTCATTTGTTCAGGAATCTCATTTTTTCTTGCATCTTGCTGCATCATTCCTTTGGTCTTAGACGACATTTCAATCACTTGCTTTAATGTGCCAAGTGTAGCTTTCTTGAGAACAAAACACAACAACACCTTGAGTGTTTCTGACCATAAACCTTGAGGCCTTTAAAACATGTTGAATGAAAGCTGAGATCTTTTTGTTCTGCACATAAAAACAGGGGTAATTGGGAGAGGGGCAGGATATGGATAAGCCCAACTCCCTGCTCCCCATTCGGAATAACCCGGAAATTTTTAAATGTTAATGTTATTAAGTTAGCAGCTGTATAATATATGGGTTGTTCTGTCTTGCTAGACAATGTATTACTGCTAACTGAGTGCCTAGTTGTAAAGCAGGAAATCAAGCACTTTGCTCCTTTGTTGCTCCCTAAGGTCTCAGGAAAATGTCTTGTCAGATCCTGGAGACTGTTCGTCCAGGACCAAGCAGCAGGTCTTTGCAAACTCTCACAACTTCTCTGTTGATATCCGGATGCCGGGTGTTTTCCCCACTGAGGTGAGCCTGTCGCTCTCAAATGACTGTGTGAGGATTAGCATCCTAAAACAAGGGTATAGTCACAATTAGAACCAAGTCAGTGTGTTAATCAGTAAGTAAACCTACAGAAATGCATATCTATCTGATAATGAGTTCTTATTTTTCAGTAATTTTTTAGCAGAAATGCCAAACATGAACTGGTTCCGGCCACATTGTGAATATTTACTGGTTTTCCTCTGATAGTAAACAGAATATATTTGAATTTTAGACCTTGTCGGCCTAAACAAGATTTCGTAATACATGTCTCTTTCTCCCTTGACCAAACAATTAATTCAAAATGCAAATGAGTTATAATTTAAATAACCAGTGATTGCAACAGTATGTACAGTCCCCTCCATAAGTATCAGAACAGTGAGGCCAATTCCTTTATTTTTTCTGTAGACTGGAAATATTTGGGTTTGACACCAAAAGATGAATATGAGACAATAGCTCAACATTTCAGCTTTCATTTCCAGGTATTCACATCTGAATCTGATACACAACTGAGAAGATATCATTATTTGAAAAGGAACACCACATTTTTAGGCAAGCAAAAGTATTGGAACAGATAGACTTTAAATACATTAAAGTGAATAAACCGTAATAGTTTGTCGCAAATACTTTGCTTGCAATAACTGCATCAAGCCTGTGACCCATTGACATCACAAAACGTTTGCATTCTTCTTTTGTGATGCTTTTCCAGGCTTTCACCGCAGCCTCATTCAGTTGCTGTTTGTTTTGGGGGGTTACTCCCTTCGGTCTCCTCTTTGGCAGGTAAAATGCATGCTCTATAGCGTTTAAGTCTGGAGATTGACTTGGCCAGTCTAAAACCTTCCATTTCTTGCCCCTGATGAACTCCTTTGTTGTTTTTGCAGTTTTTTTGGATCATTATCTTGCTGCATGATGGGGCATCTTCCAATCAGTTTGGTTGCATCTTTCTTTAAATTGGCAGACCGAATGTTTCTGTAGACTTCTAAGTTCATTTTGCTGTTGCCATCATGTGTTACTGTGTTGTTGTCAAGATGAACCTTTACCAAAGTGATGGAAAGGCTTAAGTTTGGAGAAAGAAAGGATCTGCTCATGATCCCAAACATACAGGCTCATCTGTGAAACACGGTGGAGGCAATGTCATGGCTTGGGCTTGCATGGCTTCTTCTGGGACGGGCTCATTATTCTTCATTGATAATGTAACACATGATGGCAACAGCAAAATGAACTCAGAAGTTTACAGAAACATTTTGTCTGCCAATTTAAAGAAAGATGCAACCAAACTGATTGGAAGATCCTCCATCATGCAGCAAGATAATGACCCAAAACACAACAAAGGAGTTAATCAGGGGCAAGAAGTGGAAGGTTTTAGACTGGCTAAGTCAATCTCCAGACTTAAACGCTATAGAGCATGCATTTTACCTGCTAAAGAGGAGACTTAAGAGAATAACCCCCTAACACAAACAACAACTGAATGAGGCTGCGTTGAAAGCCTGGAAAAGCATCACAAAAGAAGAATGCAAAAGTTTTGTGATGTCAATGGGTCACAGGCTTGATGCGGTTATTGCAAGCAAAGGATTTGCGACAAATTAGTATGTTTTATTCACTTAAATTTATTCAAAGTCTATCTGTTCCAATACTTCTGCTCGCCTAAAAATGTGGTGTTCCTTTACAAATAATGATATCTTCTCAGTTGTGTATCGGATCCAGATGTGAATACCTGGAAATGAAAGCTGAAATGTTGAGCTATTGTCTCATATTCATCTTTTGGTGTAAAACCCAAATGTTTCCAGTGTACAGCAAAAATAAAGGAATTGGCCTCACTGTTCCGATACTTATGGAGGGGACTGTATATATGGACCATCTAGTTTTTATTTGTCCAGTGGAGTTTAAGTTACTTTTTAAATTGCCAATAGAATCCAAACAATTACTGTCCCAAACCAAATGTCTGGCCACGCTCAAATGTCTTTCTATAATTTATTTTGCCAGTGTTGTGTGAACTGACACGTTTACATGCATTTTACAATCTAGTGAGTCTTTGAGTTTTCACAGAAGAGTATTGTTGCTCAATTGAATAAGAACTCATTTTAGTTCTAAGTTACAACTGGAGAAGAAGAAAATGTTTTGCTAACCTGATAGATGCCAAAGGAAACACAAAGAAGACATTACCATAACCAGACTAAACACATTAAAAAGCACCTTGCAGGTTGGTGACCCCAGTCAATCAATGTGTAGGGAAATGACATAGGAACCATTTTTCTTTAAATGCCTAAGTGACTTATGGAGATATTTTTGTGATTTTACTACTGCACATAAAAAGAAAACAAATGGAAGTAACCTCACGTGCCTGATAGCGGTCAAGTCAAGATGAACAAAATGAATAGATCTCAATGCTGATCTCAAGGAAAAGAAGGGAGAGGAAGGGGACAAGGAATATACATTGGCAGATGTGTAGGTAATTGAGTGGCATAGATATTACTAAATCATTCTTAAGTATTTCAGCGTATGTTGTCATATAGTTGTATCAGGGACCTTTGATAAAGGAGATGTCATTCCCACACTTAGCACTGTATTTCTCTACCTGATTGTTCAGCCTAAAGGAAAGGGCCTCGTGTGCAGCCACAATACCCAGCAGAGAAAAGTACACCCTGGCTAGCTGCAGGGAGACTGCGTTCCATTCTGATAGAATAAGTGGTGTCCCCAACATGAGGGATGTCTTGTCAGGTCCCAGTCTAACTGTGGCTTTTAAAGGGGTTAGGGTTATATAACCCCTATCCCTAACCCTTTGTTCAACGGGCAGGACTACATCATGTGTAGGAGAGGGCCAACACTCTTGGTACTCTCTATCTTAATTTCACCCTAAATGACCAAGGGAGGGACCAAAATACCCTGTTCATTATTAGTCTAGTTCTGAGTTCCTTTGATGTTTTCTTATAGTTCTTTAACATGTCAGCGATTCTGGAGAATGCTTGTTGTCAAAAATATTTTTTTTGTCAAAATCAGTCAATATCTCCTCACAGAAATAAACCTTGTGTTATTACACAGCCTAGGCTCTGAAAACGGGTATTTACACAAAGGGTATGTAAACATAGGGGCACTCCTTATCTAGCATCATGCCCGTTTAGAGAGCCTAGGCTTTGAATTTGAACCACTGACTGCACCTTTAAGAGGTTTCTAATTTGAAGATTTCTCCAAAACTGCTGCTGATTGAGACCAAATTGCTGGATCAGTGCCGTTAGCCTGGAAATCCAGACCTGCCGCTGGCTAATTTAAAATTGCTCAGCCTGTTCTGTACAAATGAAATGAAGTATGTTGGTCTGGTAGGACCAGGCTAGTTTAGGCCTCGGCACTTAACGATTTGGAAGACGGCACTTAAATCATTCATTAGCAAGAAAGAAAAATGTTCTGTTTTGCCCATTGACCACGGCAAAAGTTTAATTTACCAGTTAACCCTGCTGTTCGCTTAATGAATGGGGCTTAATACGTCACCTTGGTCGTTGCGCTGATTGGTCGTAGTGCTATCCTATTGCGTGCAGTGGTATTTGAAATGCACACGTAGATTTGACGTACAATTGACCGTGTTATTGTTCAAAATGTGGAGCTGGATTTCCAGGCTAGTGAATGATTTCATTACACCTTAAGAATATAAATTCCCCAGTACCAAAAGACCTCTGTCAACCCACTACTTCTTTTCTATTATGCTCATATATTCAGGAAGGGGTGAGATTTAAGCTTAATTTAAATTATTTTCCGGATCCATTGCATGTCAAGTACAGGGTGGGTCGGCACTTCATCAGACAATACTGCTGTGATAAAATGGATGGGAGGGAGTGCGTCACAGAGTCAGCTTTCAATGCAGAACCAGGGTGGAGCACGCTTGATAGGGCAAACACCAGTGACCAATGGCATGATAACATAGTAATACATTTGGAATACCAAGCTCACCCTGCTCCACTGACCTTTGTAGTTTATGCTGATGAGGGACGCCACGCCATTCCACAGGAATTTGCTTCAAAGCATTTTTTTCATATTTAATTGGAATTTTAACTTGGAGAGCCTGGTGAATATAATTAAGCATAGATATGGATGTCATTTAAAAAAAAAAAAAAATCCAAACAGTGATACAAAAAAGTGGGGCCCATCTTTCAATACCCGCCTCAAGTTGATTCAAGCATTAACATATGGGGAGAAAACATTTTTCTGCTTGCCCCCTCTGTAACAGTTGATATCCATCTCCATAAGGTAACACACTAGCTATGCAGACGTACCTCATACAACCACACTTCAAAAATACTGAATTATCCCTTCTAGTATGAATTTAGTAGAAAAATTAACCTGCAAATTGCTCTGTAAGTGGATTCTTGTTATCTGATAGCCAATGTGTACTACAGGAACCTATGGACTATATAAACTGTGTTTTTGGAGCATTTAGCAATCACTGTAAAAGTCTAAAAATAAATGCACCATTAAGTTATGCTGTTGAAGCAATTAACATGTGTTCCCTACATTTTCAGTAATCAATGTCATCACTACGGTCTTTAATGTTTCAGTCTGACACTTACCTGTGCATGGCCTTTCCTGTGCCAACTAATCAAGATTCTTACATTGGTGAGTATAACTTCTTTGATATACTGTATACAATCACCGGCCACTTTATTAGGTACACCTGTTCAATTGCTTGTAAAAACAAATAGCTATCAGCCAATCGCATGGCTGCAACTCAATGCATTTAGGCATGTAGACGTGGTAAAGACAACGTGCAACGTTCAAACCGAGTATCAGAATGGGGAAGAAAGGAGGGATCCATTTGAACTTTGTAATTGTGTGAATTGTAGCCTCAGTTTCCTGTTCCTTAGCTGACAGGAGGGGCACCCGGTGGGGTCTTCTGTTGCTGTAGCCCATCTGCTTCAAGGTTGGTCGTGGTGTGCATTCAGAGATGGTATTCTGCTTACCCTGGTTGAAACAAGTGGTTATTTGAGTTACTGTTGGCTTTCTATCATCTCGAACCAGTCTGCCCATTCTCCTCTGAACTCTGACATCAACAAGGCATTTTCGTCCACACAACTGCCGCTCATTGGATATTTTTTCTTTTCGGGCCATTCTCTGTAAACCCTAGAGATGGTTGTGCGCAGGGGCGTAGCACCAAATTCTGGGCCCCTATACAAGAGGTCCTGATGGGCCCCCTGAGAGGTGCTCTTACAATACAAATGTGTAAAAGCTATGTTTGTCTAGAGTCCAAAACATATTAGTGACTGGTCCCTCTCTGAGCCATATAACACCACGATATTTCTATTGATGAATGACCACATCGTTGTAAGGTTATACATAAACAGAACCCCTGGTCTAATGACTTTTATTAACCACACACACAAAGACTGTGGGGGGGGGGGCTTGGACCTTTTTGGTGGGGTCCGGGGGAATGCTCCCACAGACGTACCTTTTTAAAGTAAAATTCATCAATCTGGTGCAGTTTGAGAAGAAAACTAAGGCTAAACCAACTGTTGCCTATGTGAGCTATTTAGTACTATTTTCTGGAATAATTTAAAGAGACAGAATTACCAAAAAGCAGCAAGAAAAAATTTACATGTTTAAAAAATCCAGTCAGCTTCGGGAATGTTTTAAATAATCCCTTATCCAGAAGCTCCTTCTCTCTTTGAAGTCTTTGTTTAATTTACTTAATGGCTCATTATAGGCCCCTGATCTTTGTAGCCCCATACAATGTTATTTACATTACAAAATGTACTGGCGAATGATAGGCTCCCTGATCTTTGTTGTCCAGGGGCCTCATTTATCAAACTGTGCGTAGGATTTGCGTTGGATGGTGGCTTTTCGTAGGATTTAGGGAAATGCGTGGATTTCTGAAAAAGTGCTCACGCACGTCCTATGCCTGTTTCCTTTTGTAAATCACAATCAATCCTAAATGTGGCACAGCCTTTGCGGGCTCACGTAACACCCATATTTACCCATAAATAGTAATTGAAACGCCCCAAATTAATATAATTTACTGAGTGCATGAAGAAGATACTGGCAAACGCCAACTGAAAAGGAAATGGAAAAATAGACTCCACATGGTGTGGATCACTGCGGCCACACCGAAGTTCCCGTTGGGGAGGTTGCGACCAGACAAAAAATAGTTTGATGACACAGTGTGTGCGTAAAGGCGTCAAGAGTGTCAGCGTGTGGCGATCTCTGTTAATGCTGCAGCCTCAGAATGTCGGACTGTGGTGGAAATAAAAAAGAAGCAATCCGACATAAAAGTGGAAACAAAAAAGTGCATACTCACACAGCAGTGTTTGTGCCACGAGCGAGGGACACTGAGAACATGAGAAACTAATTCGGGGAATTCCTTCCCGGGGCAGTGACAGCGGCGGAGGGTTAATGATAAACTTAACAGCCCCTTTCAAAACGTGCTTGAACATAAAAAAACACATAGATAAAACGACTAAAAGCCATAAAAAATTAGCACAATATTTGATGTACAGTAGGCTAATGATTAATGTATGAAATTGTGCACTCCTGTCTGCCTGACTGAGGCATCGAGAACAGCATCAGTGTAAAAGTAATAGGCTATGTATTCCACCTCAATAACATGCAGATAGGTTATTCTTTAATAACTGCAGAGCATATTCGAACGTTGTTGTTTTTTCAATGTGAACTCGTATATCTCCGTTTGTAGGCTATTTAAGATCCAAATATTTTTTTTTGGTATCACTCCATGGAAAAATCCGTGGAGGCATTTGTTTATTATTTGTAAGAATGGCTTCATCCGTTTTGCAAAGGAACTCACAATATTTGATAGACCTACATGGCTTATAATAGGCCTATCTGGATTCATTTTACACTAACAAATTTGTTCTCGCACTTTATACATGTGCCGACGGAGTCGCTGTTTCTCCTTTCTCCACTTTCTGTGCGTACACATGGGTCAGTTTGCGTGGAGGACCGCACATCTTCCCGTCAAGTTTGCTTTTGATAAATCACAAAGGTTGCGTACTGGGTGGCGTACGCCCTCTAATGTGCGTACGCAGCGTTGATAAATGAGGTGCCAGGTCTACATGCCTAAATGCATTGAGTTGCTGCCATGTGGTTGGCTGATTAGCTATATGTGTTAACAAGAAATTGAACTGGTGTACCTAATAAAGTAGCCGGTAAGTGTATATTTGAATATAAACATATGTATACACTCATCGGCTACTTTATTGGGGAAGTAACAGAATGGGGAAGAAAGGGGGTTTAAGTGACTTTGAACGTGGCAATGTTGATGGTGCCAGACTGGCTGGTCTGAGTATTTCAGAAGCTGCTTTTCTAATGGGATTTTCACACACTGTCTAGGGTTTACAGAGAATGGTTCAAAACGAAAACATATCTGGTGAGCAGCAGTTGTGTGGACAAAAATGCCTTGTTGTTGTCAGAGGTCAGAGAAGAAGTAAATGTGTGGGGGATATTTTCTTGGCACACTTTGGGCCCCTATGTACCAATTGAGCATTGGTACATAGGGGCCACACATAGACACCACAGCCTACTTGAGTATTGTTGCTGACCATGTCCATCCCTTTATGACCACAGTGTACCCATCGTCTTATGTCACAAAGCTCAAATCATCTCAAACTGGTTCCTTGATCATGACAATGAGTTCACTGTTCTCCAATGGCCTGCACAGTCACCAGATCTCAACCCAATAGAGCCCCTTTGGGATGTGGTGGAACCAGAGATTCACATCATGGATGTGCACTGCAGCCACCAGATCTGCAGAAACTGTGTGATGCTATCATGTCAATATGGACAAAAACCTCTGAGGAATATTTCCAACACCTTGTTGAAAGTATGCCACGAAGAATTAAGGCAGTTCTCAAGGCCAAAGGAGGTCCAACCCTGTACTAGCAAGGTGTACCTGATAAAGTGGCCGGTGACTGTATTCATTTGTGCAAAGATTTATTTGAAAAAATGTGTTCGAACTCATTGGACTGTGAATCACACATCACGATATTGATTTTATCTGCATTCCATGAAACATAGGTCAGGAATGTGATATCTTGCTTAAATTTGAATTTAAGTTTTTGATTTTCTGGCACTGTGTTGTCTAAATGAAGTTGCAGCCCAAAGATTGTGTTTGAATCAGCTTAAAAAGCAAATCAATTTGAGAAGGAAATAGAGAAGTTGAGCTTTGATACCAGAAGTGTTTTTGATAACCCATTTAATCAACTATAATAATAATAATAACACATTTTATTTATATAGCGCTCTTCTCTCACTCAGAGCGCTTTACAAAAACAAAACAATAAACAAACAAAAAGTACATGTAGAGTTGGGTTGGTGATACTAACCCCAGTGCTTTTCCTCTACAGTGGACTTCATCCCTCATGCCAGTATGGACACAGTCCACCACATGCTGCTGTTTGGCTGCCACACTCCTGTCTCAAGCAGCAGCTACTGGTAATACCCCCTCTCTCCTCAAAAAGCATGGGCGCAAGGGTCAACCACACACCTTGGTGGTGGATAGATTATTGACAGACTGCTCCTCCTGGTTTCCTTCATGTAATATTTTACAATAGTTAATTTTCTGAAGGTAAATACGTGGCACAAAAAGGTTTACAACAAGACAAATTTTCACTCAAATGATAAATGATAAGCAGATGACATCTGTACCTACCAAACCCGTCAACACTTATTACACTGAGATAGGCATAAACACAGCTCTCTCTTGTCCTCGCCACGGCAAAACACTGAAACAAAGTTGAAACTGAAAACCACAGACACTGAAAAAGTCAGCATAAACACGTTAAAATAAAAATGTAATAAGTTTATTAACTGTTTCAGTTTCAATACTTGTTTTAGTGCCGATAAAATGTTTACAAGTATACAATGACAAGTACAGTACAAGTAATACTGACCTATGCTCTAGACTTCATGTTAAATCAAAAACAATAAACAACCAACAAACAGGCATGCACATCATATTTTAAATAATTTCCTCTTTCTCTCTCTCACACACACACACACACACACACACACACACACACACACACACACACACACACACAGATGATTATGATTATGACACAACGGTGACTTGTGTTCTGTTTGCACATTCTGTAGATTGGCCAAAATGATAAAACATCACATCCATCAACTAAACGGAGAAGTACGTAGGGGAACAAGTTAAACCTTCACAGATTCAGACTACTACTTCTGTTGAGCATTCAAAATAAAAGACAGCACTCACTGTTCTGTAGGTCTACAGCATAACTGGAGGCACCTCCATAAACTCTATCTTAATAGATAAAGTACCAGTAGCATATGATACGCATTAGAATCTAACCATCTCTTTATCTTAAATTATTGCACAGCGTCCAAACAATTACGTTTGTCAGTCAGCACCAATGAAAACACAACTGCTCAATTGAATATAAAATGCATTATGGCTTGCACTCTGCATCAATTCATCCAAACGTATTATTCAATAAACAAAAAAATTGTTTCTGCATCACCAATCTGACTGTCGATCCTTTCGTTCATTCAGGCTACCTGTCTGTTTGAAACGCTCGAACATTGTTTGTCCTTTTTGCTGTTGTAAACCGTCCAAGGCTGGGACAGGCCTTTCTCTTGCTATTCATTATTTTCTTTTCCTTTTTAAATTAAAATCCAACTTGTTAAAATACCTCCAGTCTGAAATATCTGCCGGCATGGCAGCTGCAATGTTGACTTTGAAATTGAGGGGGGTTACAACGTTAACGAAGGTATCCGGCGCAATAACGTAAGCTGCGTAAATGTCCAGT
Source organism: Ammodytes dubius (assembly GCA_026122265.1). Classification (NCBI taxonomy): domain Eukaryota; kingdom Metazoa; phylum Chordata; class Actinopteri; order Uranoscopiformes; family Ammodytidae; genus Ammodytes; species Ammodytes dubius. The sequence goes on from CM047524.1 coordinate 3,541,098, forward strand.
AATATCTCAATTTTAGTTGGTCCATGTATGATATGTAACGTAAAGGCTTCTGGCATACCATATGTAAAAATGGAACAAATCATTCTGCCTTTTTTACGGACATCTATCTATCTATCTATCTATCTATCTATCTATCTATCTATCTATCTATCTATCTATCTATCTATCTATCTATCTATCTATCTATCTATCTATCTATCTATCTATCTATCTATCTATCTATCTATCTATCTATCTATCTATCTATCTATCTATCTATCTATCTATCTATCTATCTATCTATCTATCTATCTATCTATCTATCTATCTGTCTATCTGTCTATCTGTCTATCTGTCTATCTGTCTGTCTGTCTATAAAGCAAGAAAAGCTGTCTGTCTGTGGATCGCATATCCTCTGACTGTTAGTCAGATTGGCCTGAGCTTTCGGATGTGGCTTGCGCACGGCACAAAGGTGTGCATCCATGATTTTGAAGTGTTTTCCTCCAAATATGTAGAAGTTATTATATTTACAGTGCCTTGCAAAAGCCCCTTGGAATTTTCCACATTTTGTCACATTAAAACCACACACGTACATTTATTTTATTGGGATTTCATGTGATAGACCAACACACAGTGGTGCATCATTGTGAAGTGGAATGAAAATGAAATATGGTTTTAAATTTTTTTTAGAAATAAAAAAACTGAAAAGTGTTGCGTGCATAAGTATTCAGCCCCCCTGAGTCAATTAGAGCTGCAATGATTAATCGACGAATCGATTATTAATCGATTACTAAAATAATTGCTAACTATTTTGATAATCGGTTAATCGTTTTGAGTATGTTTTAATAAAAAAATTCCAAATTCTATGATTTCAGCTTCTCAAATGTGAATATTTTCTAGTTTCTTTAATCTTCTTATGACAGTAAACTGAAATATCTGTTTGTTTTGGACATAACGATACATTTGAGGACGTCAACATGGGCTTTGGAAAATGTATGAATTTTTCACCATTTTCTGACGTTTTACGGACCAAAACACTAATCGATTAAAAATCGATTAATCGAGAAAATAATCGACAGATTAATCGATTATCAAAATAATCGTTAGTTACAGCCCTAGAGTCAATACGTTGTAGAACCACCTATCGCTGCAATAACAGCTGCAAGTCTATTGGGCTATGTCTCCGCCAGCTTTGCCCATCTAGAGACTGATAGTTTTGCCCATTCTTCTTTGCAAAATAGCTCAAGCTTCAGATTCAGCATCAGATTAGATGGAGAGCGTCTGTCAACAGCAATTTTCAAGTCTTTCCAGATATTCTCACTTGTATTGACGTCTGGACTTTGACTGGGCCATTCTAACACATGACTATGCTTTGATTTGAACCATTCCATAGTAGATCTGGCTGTATGTTTAGGGTATTTAACCTTCTGGAAGGTGAACCTACGACTACGACTGTTTGATAAATCCCACGCGATACCTGGCGTAGGGAGGTATTTGCGCCAGAATCTGCACCAGTTTCCACGCAAGTTTGATAAATGAGGGCCAGAGAGAGGAGTGATGCACAACACTGCTTAGAAGGCTCTACGTTAACACTCTTCAAAAGCGGGTAAATGTATTCTTTGGCGTAAGTAGTTGAGTCCACCCGTTGAGTCCACCCGCCACTTTGGCTGGTGAAAGATGTGTGGTCAGGATCTATACTTGTGCGGCGATTCTAGCGTCTAATAAACTTCACTAACGGTAAAAATGGAAGGACACGGCTAATTTTTACATTAAACGCAGTTAAGATACCGCGTGTGCAAACATACAATTTCCTATGCGCCTTCACATTAAAAACATGTTAATAGCCAAACGTGAGTTCACTTTTATTTTGGAGCAGATAATAACAGGAAGTTAGCACTCACGGCCCCACAGTGCTCTAGCTTGAAAGGCAACTGGTCCTACAGCTGAAAAAATTCACAACAACCTATTTAATTTATCCTAAATTGTACAAATGTGTAAACTAGTTCATAGGCTATGTCCAATGGTTTAAAGTTTGGTTTTAATTAAAGGGGAATGTTATAAAAAAATATTGTTATTATTAAATATTAAATAATGGAAATAATTCTCAATCAGCAAAAATTGCTATTGGCAGGTTAAATATTTTGTCTAAATTGCAATAATTGCACCCTTATTAATTGTTCTACAATTATTACTGCACAATAGGATATAATATTGATTGAGAATCTCAGATGAGACCAAGAAGACCAACATGCTCAAAGGTAATTCGAGCGAAATGCAAGCGTTAAGGTTATGTAAGTTTGCGATCATACTTTGTGTGCTACAAAAGAAAAAAATTGTGCTACTGAATTTTTTTTGCTTGCTAGCACCAGTGCTACCACCTAAAAACAATAATAAGCGTACAGCCCTGCTATGCTATTTATTTTATTGGTATTTATAAGATGCAAATAAGGGGCTATTAGCCTAAATCAAAATCAAAATGTTATTAATTTTGATGTGGCCCAAAACTAAAGTGATTTTCCACATATGCTATTCATTTGGGGACAGTGTCAGATTTAAATCACATTCTGGGGGCGCCTTTAGCTCAGTTGGTAAGGCGTCCCCCTCCCGGGCCGGGCCCAGCAGCAGACCCGGGTTCGATTCCCACCCGCGGTCGTTCTCTGCATGTCACTCCCCTCTCTGCCCCATTTCACCTCTGTCTCTCTGCACTATCAACAAAGCATAAAAATGCCCAAAAAAAAAATATTTTGAAAAAAAGACTTAAATCACATTCTTAAGTGTAGGACTATCAATTAGGCTAAATGGTGTAGTGTTTTAATCCGATTTCAACCTTTAATTGCTTTATAATGTCACGTTACGCACTGTGAGAACGATCTGTAAAATAAATGAATCAATTCAGTAGCCCAATTTCCTGACAGCATTCCACTCTCTCCTTATTTGCTGCTCGCAATCAGTCCGTTTGTGTAAAGTTAGCGGCACAAGATCAGTCCATTCTGTGCGGAAGCAGAGTCAAATGACGGGCCAAACGCCCCCTTTCATGGGGACGCGCACAGAGCCTGAAGCTGAAACCCTCGTTCAACATAATAGGTTGATAACTGCCTTCGTGATACCGGTCAGCTCTGAGCGAGGGTATGTGTTATGTTGAACCAGATCAAAAAAAGAGAGCCAGGCTCTGTTGAGTTTGCTTCATAGTATACCCCTCTGTTGTTACTTCCTCAATGTACCCAACTTTCCAAACAAAACGTTCTAAAAACCTTTCCATAGACATCACCAACTCCTCAAACCTGTCCGCTTTAGTGTTAAAGATCGCATGTTACGCTATTTTCACTGTTATACAGTTAATGTATAGTTAAACACTTCCGCGACAGTGATGCTAATTTCAGTTAGCGTGTCAATAGCGTTTCCATTTAAATTACCATGGTCTCGGATAGCTCTGCTACCGGTGAATGTAAACACAATCGCTTCCACAAAATGTTTTAAAACCATAAGAAACTAGCACCTAAATGAGCTAAAGACTATGTAAGATGAAAAAATCCCCTTCATTTTGGTTGCAAAAATAATGTTCACCTGATTTGCCTATAAAGAACAGAGGATTAAATTAAAAACCAAAAGTGACATTGTCGAGCGATCACTGTGTTACACTGATGTGTAGGCTACATCTGTTTATGTGTCCCACTTTCATAGACGGGTTACATTTAAGCATATGCTGTTAAATAATACAACATTGAAGTGTGCATCCACAATGAATGGGCAGCGAATGTACTGCTTATTCACGCTTTTTTATATGTAACTGGCACATTTCTCATCATATTGCAAATTTTTCTTAAGTAATACAATTTGTACATGTAAAAATCACAAGAATAAACAGTGATAATACAAAGTTTATTAAATAAAATGTGTTAATTTTTTCTTTACATATTTTCCAGTACTCTGCAGTTCACTGTTTTACCGTTCTGTCATTACTTAACACAACATGGTATTGACTGTCATTTCTCTCTTTCTATCTTAAGGGACTGTGGCAGTGTAAAAGGCACTTGTGAGGATGAAGCTTCCATTATGTATGCCTGGGCTCGAAATGCATTGCCTACTAAATTACCCAAAGGTATGCCTCTCAAGGGTTTGATTCACAGTTACTTTGTCAGGTTTTGAGATCTGCCTTTGAGATTTTTGCCTCCCAGGTTAATAGAATTAATGGGCCCCTGTTATTGCTCGTAATTGACAGATCTCACTTCTTACTAGAAAGTACTTCCACTGAAAAATAAATAAAAAACCTGTAGCAAATGAAAATGAAGAATAGTTCAGTTTGTGTTTTGATGTACGGTTACACATCCGCCTATGTTTTCAACCTCTTATTTATATCTCCATGTGGTCTCTTCTCCTTGTCCCAACAGATGTTGGTTTTAAAGTTGGAAGAAATTCAGGAATGTCCTATTTTGTGCTGCAGATCCATTATGGAGATATCAGTGCTTTCAGAGGTGAGTCTTAAAGTTGGTCCTCACTCCTATGTTTTATAGATTGTTTTTTATCAGGTTAATCAACTTCAGGTAAAATCTGTTAAGATTCAGGGCCCATAAGGGAAAGAAAGTGGAAAAGCTTTCTAGGGCCCACTCACTATTTCAGTCTGCCTGCATGAGAGGGATGTCAACAAGCTCTTCACGAGACAGAACACCCGCAAAGCAGCCGGACCAGACTCTGTCTCTGCATCCACCCTGAAGCACTGCACGGACCATCTGTCTCCAGAGATCTTCAACACCTCACTGGAGACATGTCATGTGCCAGCCTGCTTCAAAGTCTCCACCATCATCCCCGTCCCCAAAAAGCCAAGGACCACAGGACTGAATGACTACAGACCTCTGTGGTCAAGAAGTCGTGTGAGCACTGCACTGTGTACTGTCCCACCTCAAATCCTTTACCAACCCACTCCTGGACCCACTGCAGTTCTCCTATAGAGCCAACAGGTCTGTAGACGATGCAGTAACGATGGCCCTGCACTACACCCTCCAGCATCTAGATTTCCCAGGAACATATGCCAGGATCCTGTTTGTGGACTTCAGCTCTGCCTTTAACACTATCCTCCCAGCTCTGCTTCAGGACAGGCTCTCCCAGCTCTACATGCCTGACTCCATTTACAGGTGGATCACAGACTTTGTGTCTGAGGGCGCACTCACAATAGGAACGTTTGCCTGTTCCGTGCTCCAGTACAATTGACCCCCCGCCCCCTCCCAACTCCCCCACTGGCCTGTGCTCACACTGCTCCTGGCCTGGGCAAGATTGCTCCTTCCCTATGTCACCGTGCGCGTTTGGGATTTGGAGCGTATCTACTTGTATGCTATTCAACTGTTTGTGTTTTTTTTCATCCGGCCAAATTTGCATCAAATATTCCTCCTCCACATTAGACCAACAAGAATCCTTAAGCTCTTGTTTTTTTTAAATGTAGCCTTGACGTAATGGGTCGCGGTGGACAGTCTCATATAAATGTGCAGTGCGCTGTTTATTATTAATATAACGGCCCGTCATCAGACTATGCGTACCTGATGGTTTTATACACATTGATCGCTCCATAAAGTAATTCAAGTCAGAACTTTTTGTATGGGCAGAGAGCGTTATTTTAAGTGTGTCTTTATAAAGTTTCTGGTTAAACGTTAGTGTAGGCTACTGTTTCCTTATTACCGGACCGCCGAGTCCCACTGTTTGTTGTTTTGGGTTTGTCTCCATCGCTGTGCGTAAAGGCAGCATTATAACAGCTGACGGGAGGAAAAAGAAGAAAAAAAATCATCTGACGAACGTGAGTAAACACTGCGGGCCTTAAGGCAACGGTGCCGACTAGTAAGGCAGCGGACGTTTAACTGACTAGGCATCCTTAAAGCTCCCATATTATACACTTTTCGGTTCTATTATACACCATATTATATGGTCTTAGTGGTCCCTAATACGTTTTTCTTTAATTGTTTGCTGAAAAAAACTTTCAGATAATTTATTGTACTATGCTGATGTTCAGCTAATCTCACAATGGCCTATCTTTTAAAAAAGAGTTGCAGGTCCCCTCGTAAATATACAATCTTTGAGCTCTCCCCGCCCCCTGTCCGGAAGCGAAGCCAGATACGCCTCGCCCTCTGTCTGTCAGGGCCGTGGACCAATAAGAAATAGGGGTGTGGGCTGCACAGTGGAGGCTTCTGGCTTTACGGTTTGTGAGGTCAGAAAAGGGGATAATTCTGACTGGAGTGTTTTTGGGGGGAGGGGTGGGGGTTTCAGAAAAGGGGAGAGTGAGAAAAGGAGAGATTGTTATTTTCTTTAATATTTTGGCAGTCTCTAGGCACACCGTGGACGCATGGATATGTTGGAACACATTTAAAAAGTGCATTTAGCATAATATGGGACCTTTAATAAATTCACTTCAGGGGCGCCGCCTGTGCGCTTGCTTGTGCGCGTGTCATCTCATTAGCATCTGTACCGTGCCCGGGCACACCTCTCCCAAGCGTGCTGTGGCCGAGGAAGTGTTCCGTGCTGGAGTACGGATGGCGTGCTCACACTAGCCAAACTATCTAGACTTAAGGGGGCAAACGTGCTCGGGCACGGAACAGATGGCCTAGTCAGGGTCAGGTCAGGGTCAGGGTAAACTTTATTGTCCTGTTAAGGAAATTTGTCTTGGGCATTGTGCTACATTTTGCTTAACAAGTAGACAACAACAATGACACAGTAAAAACACAGTAAAACCTTGGCCTACACATTGGACAAAGCTAAAACAACAAGAACATCACATGGTAATTCTAGGACATAAAAACATTCAGACAATTTAAAGTGCGAGGAAAGTGCGAGAAAAGGTGCCTGAGTTTATTGCACACTGCTCTATTGCACGTGATCTATTGCACTAGTTAACCAGGCCTATGGACATTAATGCATTTAAAATGCTGTACAGTAAAGTGCTGAGTGCTTGTGTCCATTGCCCTATGGGCTATTGCACTAGTTTTTATGATTGTTCAGAAGCTTAATAGACGCTGGTACAAACGATAATTTAAAACGGTTCGTTTTCCATTTTGACATACGAAACCTTCTTCCTGATGGAAGAAGCTCATATTCAGAGGATAGTGGATGAGTGGAGTCTGAGGAGATTTTGAGGTGCGAGTGCGCCCTAAGAGGCAGCAGCGTGTGAAGGAAACATTTATCTGAATCCCAGACCATCAGCACCGGATCCCCCCAAGGCTGCGTTCTTTCCAAGCCCCAACCACAGCGAGTTCTACCAGCATCAAATGCGGAAGTGACAAAAAATTAAGTTCACCGAGTGGCCACTAAGAGGTGGTACCAAAACAGAGCAATTTCTCATTGACTCCTGTGTTAAATAGGCCATTTTCACAGCATTATTAAACATATTTACGGACTGGTCCAAAAAACCATTCTAGTCTGTATGTTTAGGTCATATCTCCATGACAACACTTAGGGGTGTTCATTTTTTTGTGTTTACGCTAGTTTTTAAACTATTGGAGGTAAAATGTATTAATAATTAGGGGCGCGGTCTCTTGAGTGACAGCTAGCCGCCCGCTGGCCCTCACTTAGCCTCGGAGGTATACGTCAGCCAGATGGGCGTGTCTCCCTCCCCCAACGTCACATCAATGCCCTTTTTCGGTAAGAAGAAATAAGGCAGAGTCAAACTCTGACAAGATGGGCATAGGCCAGGACGATTGGATGAAGATGGAATAACTGAGGTCAGCCCGGATGCTACATCCATTTTATATACTATCTATGGTTCTTTCCCCTCTGCCATTCTCCCTGTACACAAACAGCTGCACCTCCAGTCACCAGTCTGTCAAGCTCCTGAAGTTCGCGGACGAAAACCACGCTCATCGGGCTCATCTCTGGCGGGGATGAGTCCACCTACAGGTGGGAGATTGACCTTCTGGTGACCTGGTGCGACCAAAATAACTTAATGCTTTAAAGACAGTGGAGATTATTGTGGACTACAGGAAGAACCAAGCCACACCCGCCCCCGTCATCCTGTGTGGCTCCCATGTCAACTCTGTGGAGTCCTGCCGCTTCCCGGAGCACCATCATCACCCAGGACCTACAATGGAAGCTTAACATCTGGTCCCTCACCAAAAAAGACCAGCAGAGGATGTTCTACCTGCGGCAGCTGAAGAAGTTCAACCTGCCAAAGACGATGATGGTGCACTTCTACACTGCCATCCTCACCTCATCCATCACCGTCTGGTACACTGCTGCTATGGCTAAGGACAAGAGCAGACTGCAGTGTATCATATGCTCAGCTGAGAAGGTGCTTGGC